>APFE031617584.1:866-107514 GCA_000404065.3 Pinus taeda | reverse complement strand
TGTGGTATATGTAGATGATCTTTTGATGACATGGAACAATGAGAGCTACATTGCATCCATAAAGAAGGAATTGAGGAAAGGTTTTGAAATGACTGATTTGGGCTATGTTCATTACTATCTTGGTATTGAAGTAACTCAAAATCTGAAGTCCATATTCATTTCTCAAAAGAAGTACATTGGAGATCTGTTGAACAGGTTTGGCATGACTGAATGCAATCCTCTGATTACTCTTATTAAACAAAACTTAAAGCTCACATCCACTGAACGAAAAGAATTTGAGGATGCAACAAAGTATAGACAACTTGTAGGAAGTCTCGACTCCCTGACTACTACTAGACCAGACATTTCGTTTGCTGTTGGAATCCTCTCCAGGTTTATGCAAAAGCCTTGTGAGGGACATTGGTCTGCGAAAAAAAGAGTTCTAAAGTACTTGAAGGGAACTCAAGACTTTGGACTCAAGTATACATAGGTGGGTCACTTCAACATGATTGGATACTCTGATTTAGACTTTGACGGAGACAAAGAAATTGGGGTATCTACTTCGGGTTATGCTATGAGTCTTGGATCAAGAGTTGTCTCCTGGGGATCATGCAAATAACCAGTTCTAGCAGATTCCACAACAAAGGTAGAATATGTGGCAACAATTGAGGCAACAAAAGGAATTGTGTGGCTCAGGAAAATTCTGGAAGACTTGCAGGTAAAACAAGCATAATGGACTCCACTCATGATTGAAAATACCTCGGTAATAAAGTTGGCTAAGAACCCAAAGTTCCATGATCAAACGAAGCACATCAACATCATCTGATTCGACATCATGTTGAGGCCAAAACAATCCATCTTTGCCATTGTTCCACTAATGAACAGATTGCAGACATCTTCACGAAAGCACTTGGAAGAGAAAATCTTGAAAGATTTAGAACGATGCTTGGACTCACCAACATCCCTTCAGATTAAAGGGGGGAATGTTGACACCTAATCATAGGGATTGGGTGAACAACTATAAATAGTGTAAATAAATAATAGAGAAAATGGAGAGTCATCGGGAGATGAAACTGAACAGTCACTTCCTCTTGTATATAATAATGAACGGCCTAAATGAATAATACAATCTCATTTTGAGGAGTTACCTCCTGGCCTGACATTGGGCTATGTCTCCGGGTTTAGCTTCCAATGGTGACCACTTTATTATATGCTCAAATTCTCAATACATCAACATACAAGCTTAAATATGCAATAATAACACTGCCATAGTGTCTAGAATGCTGAAAAACCCTCATCTAGGCTCTTCCTAAGCTAAAAAAGGCTTAAAATTGAGCAAAATACCCCCCTTTATCAAACTAGTCTGTAACTGCAACATACTAGCTCTCGACCCTACAAAATTGGCAACAAATTGGCCTATGGCTTATTGGTGGGTGAGTTCAATGTTTGGTCATGGGTTAGAGGTTCAAATACTCTACCGATGGTTTTGTTTGCATTAAAATATATTAAATTTTTTAACATGGGTCGTAACCCCTGAGAATTGATCTGCTCCTCATCTTATGCATCATTAACACCGTTATGTGGCTAAGGGGGCAGGCAGAGGTGCCACATGCCTGAACCTTTCATTTTCCTTTATTGATGGTTATGTTGAGAATATATAACCGTGGGCTATGGGTTGGGGTGGTGGTGCCACGCACCCAACCCTTAGCCCCCACCACTCTGCCAATGGTCGTGTTACAAGTCAAAAACCATGGGTTCGGCCAATCAGGTGCACTTGCTATCCCACCCTTTCCCCCAACCATCGACTCCGTTCAACTTAAATATGACACACCCACTATGTTTATCAAACAACATTAGTGGCCTGTTGGTCGGGCATTGGTTTGGTATGCTAGAGGTTATGCGTTTGATTCTAAGGGAGGCTTGTCAATCGGTCAACCAAATTTTGGAACCATCCAGAGTGCCATGTGTCACCTTGGGGTTTGGGCCACGTGTCACTCTATGATTGGCCCGTCTCACAAACCAAAAACCAAATATCAATGCGCCACGTGTCCTCGTACGATTGGCCCAAATGTCGGCTACTTATTGGCCCTCACTCTGACATCCATACTACCTAGTCAGATGATGATTTCAGCACCACACTAGTGTACGAACTGCCATGTGGCATCTATGCATGCACAATCAACCCTGCATTTTGACCATTTTGTTGTTTAGCCAAAAATTCAGAACACATTAAGTTGCTCATACGGTGTCATATTGAGGCGATTCAAGTGTCATTGGAATCATCACGATGAGCACTACGACTTGGTGTTGGTTTAAGAAGATTGTGTGCACTTTAACTTTTGAGCATTTTTTGGATCCCCTAGATCAACAATCATATCTTATGTTCATGTGAGATATAATCATTGAAGCCCCAAAGAAGCATTGGCTCAAGTTATATCCAAGTCATCAAGACCAGATAAATGATAAGGAAAAATAAAAATAATATAGGTTTGTTGGATGATTGTCGGGCTTGGCATGGTTGGTCTATAAGATACAATATAAATAAGCCAAAGAGATTGGAAATTTAGTGAAGTAATTTGATCATCTATTAATTATGGAAAATTTGTGTGGTTGTTTGGATATTTTCATGGAGAAATACAATGACATCTTAAGAAAGGAGTGAAATGATTGGTTGCAGATAAGCCATAGGGTCGAGACCATGTTCTGTTTATGTTTGTCTTATGCGTTATGGATTAAAAGGTTGAATAAGTGAGATAGAGAATCACATCGATCAAAATTGAAGTGAAGGAAGGTCGATTGACAAAGGCTGTTTGATCATGGTTTGTGTATAGGGTGGCATGTAATCCATTGTGAAGAAACCATAGCGTTGAGTTTATATTCATCAAGTTTATTGGATTAAAGAGCTAGATTTGCGTGATAGGGCTAAGTGTTGTTTCCTTTTTGTATCTATAACCAACATATTGAAATGAAGTGTGAAGAGGATGAATGATCAATGCTAGGAATCAATTTATAAAAGTTAATGAAGTCTACTGTTCTACTGAAGTATGAGTAATTAGGTTTTGCTAATAAGGTGTTGAATTTGAATTGGTTGTTTTTTAGCAGAAAATAAATTTTGATTTGAACACTGAACTGAAGCTTGTAGATCTAGTGTAAAAATGTTATGAAAATGAGGTCCATTGTAATTAATGAGGTGGGTTCCTCCATGAGGTTGAAGTCTACAACAAGTTTGTGCTTGCATATTTCAGAGGATGGTGCCTCAATTAGATTGGAGCCTACAACAAATTGATGTTTGTGAATTGATTACAAATGTTGGTGCCTCAATCATGTTGAAGCCTACAACAAGTTGGTGCTTGTAGATTTTGGAGGTGGGTGCCTCCATTGTGTTGGGGCCTACATCAATTTGGTGCTTGCATAAGGTTAGAGCCTACAACAAGTTGGTTCTTGCATATCTTTGGGGACTAGTTCCTCTAATAGGTTGGAACCTGCAAACTAATAAAGGGGAATTGGTGTCTCCTTCCAGTTTGTGCCAGTAGACTATTATAATTAAAGATTGGAGAAAAATATAAGAATAATTGTGGTTTTCTCTTGCAAGGGTTTCCACATATATATAGTGTTCTCATGTATTGATGTGATGATTGTTCTTATTGATGCATTTTTTATGTTTTTATATATTATGAATTGAGATATATATATTATATATATTATTTATATATATATATATATATATATTTATATATATATATAATATATATATATATATATATTTTTTTTAAATTTGGTTAAATTGGCCATTACATCGATTCACCCCCCCCTCTCTCAGTGTAATCATAATTCCAACAATCAGTTTTAGAGAAGGCCCCTTTGGGTTAAATCTAACAACTAGAAGGTAGATCCAAGGAATTATGGCCAATAAAAGGAAGAATAAGAAGAAGCCATCTCAAAGGAGGACAGATCATATAAAAGCCTGCGATTTTAGAAACAATATATTATATCTAGTACAATCCACATTAGAAAGTAGATAACAAGGAACCATGGGTAACCAAGAGTGCTACACATTAAGTGGAGCATCTTTATTAAATGGGTCAAATTATGCAATCTGGAAGGCAAGAATGGAATGTTATCTAATGGCTCTAGACTTTGATGTATGGAAATATATGGCAATATTTAGAGAATGGAGAAAATAATAACAAGTATAAGACAAAAGCTATAAATATAATCTTGAGTATGTTATCAAAATCAGATTCTGATAACGTAACTTATTGTGAGATTGAGGAGGGGAGAGTGGAATTCACACAAAGAATTAGGGTTTGGATCACATGTGCGGTTTTACCATGTGCCATCGCAAGTCATGAGCTCAAGACATGCAATGAAGCCGTGCCATGAAATGAAGAAGAAGAACTCAACATTTTCCATGGAAATGGATGATGGTGGTCTACAAGTTTATGTGTTGAGAAATGGTTGTTTCCTTGATGCAGATCACTTATGACCTTCAAAGGCAAGCGAAGGCTCAGACCTATCGAAACTACCCACAACTAATTGTTATGGGACTTATTTCAAGAACCAAAGATTGAACAAGGGTTTCAAATATTGTATCAATGATAAAGGTTTAGCAAGTTTGGGGCGATCACAATAGGAAAGTTCAATAGGGATGATGTTTGATTACCCTCCATATCTTGGGTATCCTTTAGCTCTGGGATCATACACATGCACACCAACCCTAATGAAAATGTGGTCCGCAGAGGAGAAAACACCTGCTTTCATGTGTGATACATTCTCAAAAGGAGATCTCCCCCGCTCTCTTAGTTTTGAATTGGATGAAAGACGAGAAGTTTCAGATTAGGAAATATTCCAAATCTTCATTAAAAATATAAATGGGAAGTCTTCCCTATTCTAGATTGGGGACTCGAACTCGGTGAAAAATATGAAGTAGCGCATCGAAAATAGGTTGGGCATCCATGAAAAAACTTAGTTCCTATTTTTTGAAGTGAAGATGCTTCAAGATATTTCCCATATGAAGGACTACCGCATCTCAAGGAACTTTACCATAATCTTGAACCTTAGGTGGTGAGGAGGAGCTTCAAGTCCTAGAAACTCTAGTGGATCTACCTCCTACAAGGATGCGATGCAAGGAAAGGCTTCCAAACCAGTGGATCAACCTCAATACAACCCATGACCCTACATTGTAGAGCAAATGAAACAAGTGTCTACCATGGAGGTTAATGTACCAAAGCTAAACTACCCTTTTTCTACTCTCCAATCTAAGGTTGTGATCTATAGGTTCAATGGATTCTGGCCTAGATCTGATGCTTTACACCAGTGGGTCTTTTCATCATGGACCCCCAACTGTGATATCTATTTATGTTTTAGCGGCTTGTTTATTGTTCGATTTGATACTAAGGAAGACTAGGATAAAGTATTGGAGGACAGGCCCTTGTTTTGGGGAAGAGTTTGGCTCTTCATCACCCCTTGGTTCCAATATTTTGATGCCACAAAAAAGGTGGTCTAAAAAATGCATGTATAGGCGAGGCTACCAAATCTCCCCCTCCCTTTCTGACACCACAAGTTTCTAGAGGAAATCAAAAACACCCTGGGAAAATTCAAAAAGATGGACCTCAAAAGAGCAGGGAAAGGTATATTTACCTTCACCAACATCAGTGTATAAATAAACCTCACCAAAGGTCTACTTGATCACATTGAACTGAAACATAAAACGTTCAGTGGACCTAAGTATTAGATTATGAAAACATGACATTCAAATGTCGAATATGCTACCAAATAGGAAAATTGTAGAACACATATCCACAAACAAGAAAAATCCCAAAAAAGAAAAATGGGTAGGCCTACAAATCAAAAGGATGGTAGCCATTTGGTCCCCACCTCTATGAGGAAGAAGATGAAGAAATCATGTTGAACCCTCCAAACTAGGCATAAGAGGATGCATAGTTCTAGAATGGAATCATAAACTATACACATATTAACATCAAATTATAAGAGATCCAGGCATTTCAACAACAGAAAAATGAGGCACATACAGAAAGCGGGATGGGGGGTACAAAGAGAGCTCATGCTTATGAGATATCAACTCATACAAATAATCCCCACTAAAGACAATAAGAGAGAACTGGCAATGGTTCCAGTTGATCCAAACTTAGGGGGGTGGTAGATAATGCATAAAAAGAAAGGAGAGAAAGAGAAGTTAAGTTATTATTATCACACTTAACTTTGAATGTTCATATGTAATTTTTTTAGTTGTATTTTTCTTTAGCTCATAAGTCGAGAGGATTGTCTCACATAATTATTCCAACATATGTAAAATGTAATTTTGTTCCTTGTTTCAAATGAATAAAATTAAGGGTTTTTTTTCACTCTGGAGATTTTTTTTTTTTTTTTTTGTGAGACTGCAAAAGAGATGATGGATGAGCTCCAATACACCTATGAAGAAGATCACAATGAATCAAAGAAAAAGATCATGAACTAGATGAAGAAGGAAATACCCTTGTTCCTCATCATCAAAAGAATAACCCATATTCAAAAGTTGGAAATGAAGAAGATACAAAAGAGTTGGAAACTATTAGTAAGTTACATCATCTTCCTTTTGGTAGTAGTCTTTATAACATGGAATAAGAGGATGAAAGAATATCCCATGAGAATATTCTATCTACTAGCTTACTAGAAGAAGATAATGGTCAAAAGAAATTATTAGACTCTGAATGTGAAATTTCCAGCCTCCTGTACGAGATAGAAGACAAATTTAAAGAAGAACATGTCATCAGTCTAAAGGCTCAATCAAGAAAAATTGAAGATGCCAAAGAAGACATTTTCTCTATGGTCATGGATGTAGAAAGCAATAAAAAAGAGGAAGCAAGTAGTCCACAATGTTTAATAAAGGTCACTATACTTCTGGATGTCCATAATGATTAAGATGATGTTCCCAACCTGATTGAGTTTAACTATTTAAAAGAAGAAGTAGAAGGAGAGGTAGATTTTGAAGGAGAACTTGTAAGTGCCTTAGAGGAATTATGAGTTAAAGGAAAAGGGTTAGTCAATTGGAAGAACAACTCCAAAATTATAAAGGTAAATATGGACTCATAGAGAAGATTTCGGAAGAAGATAAAAAGAAGAAGGAGATTTTGAAGAAATATGAAAATTGGGACCAAGAAAATGCTACTCTGAAGGCCCAACTAGAAGAGGCAAGAATGATGGAAGAAGTAAGGAAGAGCAAGCTAAAGGAAAGAGAAGGTCATTGTGAGACTCTAGAAGCTAAGATTATTTCTTTCAAAGATGTGTTAGGAAAGGCTAATATCAGATCATTTCCCCCAAAATTGATGTTTAGGGCCTCAAAAAGGCTTTGGAGGTTTATGACCTAAAAAAGTTGCCAAAAATTAAAAACTGCCAAAATAGAAAATTTGTGCCATGAGCCAATGGAATAGGTGGGTGGCCACCGATATACACCTAGATCACAAAATGCTTCAACAATGGCAGATTGTTGGTAGCTTCCTAGTTACAAATCCTTTTGTTGGGGGGGAGTAGAGGAGGAGGTAGATATATATTATTATTTTATTTATTAAATGGTAAAAGTAAACAATATGCATCACAATGCATTAAATGTTGTATAAACTAAAACATACGTTGTTATATATTTATTACACCCATAAGTGTGTTTATTTTGGATGGTGGACCTTAGCCTCCATCAAATACTTTAGAATATTCTTACTAGTAGTAATGGATTAAAGGTTGAGATTTATCTCAAGAACAATTATTTCTTTTTTGCCATTTTATTTAAATTAATTAATTAAAAATAAATGTCATATGGACATGTGCCATATGAGCATGAGTTATAGTTTTAGCGTGTGGTATTAGTAAGCCATGGTATTGGCCCATGATATTGTAACAAAGACTATTTATAGGTTAAGAATCTACACTATAATGTGGGGATGAATCTCCATATTTAAAAATCTTGATACATGTTTTTTCAATGGTATATATGTTTAACTATTAATTATGTTTATAAGTAATAATAATAATAATTTAAAATATAGTTATAATTTAGTTAACTTTTATGATTTTTTTTAATCTTGGCAATGTGAAGATGTATCATGAGGTAAGTGTTTTGATGACTATAGGCGTTTATCATTCATTTAATTTATATGACTATGCTAGTATAGATTTACGCCAAAGGCATGTCTATTTTGGATTATGACTTCGAGGTAATTTAATTATCAATTTATTAAGTGGATGGTAGAGATGTATCAATTTATGTATTAAGTGAATAACTATTTTTGAGATGTATCAAAGGTTAAAATTTATCTCAAAAATAGTTATTCCATTTTTGCCCTTTTAATTAAATTGATTAATTAAAAAAATGTTATATGAACTCGATTTATGGTTTTTTGGGCATGTGGCATTAGTAACCCACGGTATTTTAACAAAGCATATTTATATGTTAAGAATCTCCATGGTAATGTGAGGATGAATCTTCATATTTAATAGGCTTCTACCTTCCTCAAAGTTGATTATAGTATCTCTACACTTCTACACATAAATGAAACTTTTTTCTTTTAAAATCTTATACTTCTTAGTAATATCTCATTAAAGATGATGATAACATTTTTCCATAAAGGGGAGGAAATTCAAGCACATATCATTTTAAATCTTTAAGGGGAAGAATTGGAGCACTTACCATTATATTTAAAGGTTCCCTATCACCAAGAATTGATAAAGAATTTGTTATCTTCTCTACTCATTCTCCAATTCAAGTACCATGTTCATTCAAGGGGTTCCTCATCTCTTTAAAGAATGGGTTATCATGTATACTCATTGTCCAAGTCAAAGTCCCATGTTCATTCGAGGGGTTTCTCATCTCTCTAACGCTAAGGTGTTAAGTCCCATGTTCATTTGAGGGGTTCCTCATCTCTAAGGCTAAGGTGTCAAATCCCTTAAATTCTTCTAATTTTGGATGAAGGGATCTCCCATGTGCTATGGTATAGGTTGGTTTGAGTATTGCATATATTAATTAATGTAGATAAATGAGATTTTTTTGATGTTGATAAATATTTTTATGAGATGATTAATTGGATTTATTTCAAGTAGTTCAGAAAAATGATTGTTATCTTTTCACCCAAAGTCATGTGCCACACATGACATAATAAGCTTGATTGTAATAGCTTTAAACCGTGTTGTTGAACTTAAATAAGAAGTTGGTTAAGAAAATTTACAAAAAACATATATGATTATATTTTTCACATCGTCTAACTATCTATTGTGTGGTTGTATTTCTATTTGTTATAAATACTTCCATTTTAGCTTTCCTCTAATTCACTTTTTCAAGTGATATCTTTCAAAACTCTCTCTCTTTACACCTTAACTTTTTGGCTTTCCCGTAATTTTACCTTTTTAGCTTTCTCATGATTTTACTCTTACCTTAACTTTTTAGCCTTCTCATGATTTTACTTTTTGGCTTCTCATAATTCTACCGTTAAATTTCAATGAAAAAAGACATAATTCTCCATTATCAAGTTCTTTTTATTCATAATCCCTCAAAACATTGGAAAGATAAACAAATCATATCCTTAAAACTTTAACACATGAAACATTATTAATCACCTAAATTTCACCCTATTTGTTTTTCCAACTTCACTAGAAAGAAAACCATTTAAATATCTTCCACCGTTACACCAAAAATAAATCTCAAATATATATATGGAATCTTTCTCATATATATAAAATTCCTCTACTCTAAGGAATGAAAGTTCAAATTTCAACCCTCATTATCAACCTAGAAAAATATACCCATGAATATGTCAAATTGGAGGTACCTAAAACACCACGCACATCAAAGTTAAAGTGAATAGCCAATGTTGGATGGTTAGTGTCATACTCTAATATAATGGTAACGTGTTGACAACAAGCAAATATAGGCAAATTAATTAATATGCTTATTTGGTTTTCGTTAAAATGATTTATATGATTATTTGGGTTTTGTTTCTCAACATGTGGCAGTGTAGGTTGTAATTAATGGAAATCAGAAAAATCTCAGTGATTTTTTTTAATATATAAATTTCAATCATTTTAGGAATGAAATTAGAAATGAAATTAGTTTTTCCTTTTGGAAGAAAAATATATAGTAACGTTAGATCAACTTTTATTATGCTTAACCATGTAAATTTACAATTAAGTTATATAAATTTAAATTAAAGTTAGTATATTTTTAATAACAATAAAAATATTGAAATAATTTGGAAAAAATAACAGGATATGTGGGAAAAAATATTTAAATTTTTTTCTTTGAAAAAGAGAAATAAAAAATGTTGTCACAGAATTAAGTATTTGAAATAAAAAGATATAAAAAAAGATTAAATGAAAATTGTTGCCATATAATTAAATGGAGATGGAAATAAAGAAGAAGATGATATACTTGGGGATTACAACTATGGCATTGACTTTAGTTACAAATTGGAGAAATAGTTTAAATTATTTGTATTACTTCTAAGTAATTAATATCTAGATATGTTATATCCATCGCAGGTGATCATCAAGAAGGATTGCAGACATTTTATTTTTGAAGTGTTGATGATGTCATTTCTCACATTCATGATTAGGGGATAATTGTGGAGGTTTAATACAACACATACTAAAGGGATCATGAGTGTTGAATATGTCAATCATTTTACCTTCTTTTTAGCTATGGTTATGATTTCCCTTGCGGTGGAACATCCCATTAGTTGGAGCAACATCCATCCTGCATCGAAGAAGGGAATCATAAGTCTACCATTGATTTGGATTGGATCATTATATTGTTTATCATTCATTTTGATGCTTTCAAAGTGGGAAAAGTGGAAGAATCAATTCATAGGAACATTTTTACCTGTGAGGCCCGGTTTGGTAAATTGGGGTTAGAAACCTTTCAGGAACATTTTTTAGGCATCAAATGATGTTCTTTTAAGGGTACAATTATTCGCTTTAGCACCACATCTTTTTTTCATATTCTATGCACATAGACCTTTCCAAAAACACAAGAATCATGTCAGTGAGAGTCCATATGCAAAAATTATGCCTCAAAAGTTGACCTTATTCTTTTCACCACCATACTATCAAGAGGATGTCATGTCAGCCCCCATTATTCATGGAAAAGGAGCTAGCCCCCTGATTATGATGATAAGATTCTAGAAAAGTCCATATTGTAACTCTTGTTAAGAGTTGAGGTAGTCAAACCTAACCACTAGTAGGCTATGGGGCTGTGTTATAACTAAACTATTAGGAGGAAAAGGGTTCCATTATTTCGAGTGAATTTGTTCCATAAATGAGCAAAAATAGCCGAGATGTATAGGAGATAGAGCACACACATAGTATTTGTGCACTACAGTAACCCACGTGGCACAAGCAATACTTCTTTGTACTCACATTCATTTTCTATTTAGAGAAAAAGAGGAGTGAATTACCTTCCAGCTGGGTTTTCTCCCGAAAGGGTTTCCTAGGACATATCTTGTGTCAAATCATGGTTTTTAAGTTCTTATTTCATTGTTCTCTTTTTTTTTCATACTTTTAATTTGCATGCATACACAATTAACAATAATATATAGATCCAAAAATCTAAAGAGAAATAAAACCCTAATAGTGTAGATCTTTTTATTTTTAAATATAGTTTTATCAAATTTGTTGTGATGAGCTGTCTAGTGGAATGTCCACGTAAGTTTATAGATCAACCATGGCAAGAACAATCCAACTTCTCCACCATTATTATCAGCTTCTCTCTACAAAACCTATTTTCGGTAAGTTTTCTTGAGTACATTAAGATTGTTTGTTGTTTCTATATTTTGTTGTTTTGCTCGGGATAGCCATGTTTATAGTTTAATTGTTCTTACCACCTCATTATTCTCTTTTTGCATCCTCTAGTGTTTTTCTCAAGATTACTGCATCTACCTTCCTAACTCCCCTTTAATTTCTAGCCTTTAGTCCCCTATCACCACCAGTGCCACCCAATCATTGTTCCCCATCAACATCAATGGGGGGTCTATTTTCATTGATCCAACCATAAAAATCATTTAATTACTTCTCTAGTCTTATTTGGTATCCAACCATGCCTTGTCTAAGTTAATCTAATTCTAGCAGAGATCACAAAAGAGTGGATTTTCCTCATTGCACCCATGTGTATGCCAATGTAGAAGCCTTGACCGACAAATATTAGGAACACACTTCATAGCCTACTTGTGAAGAAATTCATAAGGCATAACATGAAGCAAGGGTTAAGCATAGGTTCCTCTCAAACATGTAGGGCATTAAGTGCCTAATACATGTAATACCCATTCTCCTCAATTTCAATATAAACTGTAGATTCATATTGGCGGGTCAAGGTCACAATAAGAAAAGTGTTGATTGAGAGAAATGAAGCTTAAGAAGAAATTCTCTTGTACATTAGTACTTTGTAATAACAGGTTAACAAGATTGATAAGAAAATTTTAGTGATGGCCAAGAAGCTTTCCAACCTAGAATTCCTCGATAAAGATGAAGATGATTCAACTCCATCCCTTAGCCAAGTTGATGCTCATTGTGGATAATTTTGATAACCTTAGTTTGTTTTTATTGTTTGAAGGAACATAAAAGCTAAACAACCAAGTAGATAAGCATTGCTCTAGTGTTTACTATAGATATCTAAACAGATATATACTCAAGTACTTAGTCAAGCATTTTCAAACTTTTGATATGAATTTTATAATTGAAGATTTATTTTTATACTTTTTATCTAGTTTCCCTTAAAAACATACAAGAAAATAAAACTATATACCTCTTTTTAATTATTTATATAAAATCTAATTTATATATATTATATTTAATTTACTCCATGTTTTCATATATTTACTTAAAAATCTACAACTTTTGTTCTTACTTTATCCTACATTTTTTTTCTCATTAACTTTAACATACCATCACTCATTTGAAATCTCTACTTATATAAATTAAATAAACTCATTATAATATAACATAACTTTTTTCCTTACTTTTATCCCATATTTCTTTTTCTCCTAGTATTTTTTGCTTTGTTGACTTCAAAAAGGCATTTGACACTGTCCCTAGAAATAAGTTGTGGCATAGAATGGAAGAACTTGAAATTCCTTTGCAATATAAAGTTGTTGTCCATAGGCTTTATGAAGAGGTGAAAGTCAAAATTAGAACTTCAGCAGGCATTTCAAAAAGTTTTAGAAGTGACACCAGAGCCAAGCAAGACTGCCCTTTATCCCCTACCCTTTTTGGTTTATATATTGACAAATTGGAAGAGTGGCTAAATTTGCAAGGTGGAGATGGTGATCGGTTGGGGGAGTTTGTGATAAATCTTCTTTCATATGCTGATGATCTTGTATTGCTTGCTAAATCATCCCATGGATTGCAGATGCATCTATATGCCCTTGAGTATTTTTGTAAAGCAGTGGGAATGCAAGTTAATACCAGTAAGACCAAAATAATGATTTTCTTTAATAAAAGGAAGCAAAGCCAACATATGTTCTTCTTTGAATGAAACATTCTTGAAGAAGTAAATGAATACAAGTACCTCAAGATTGATTTCAAAAACAAGCTTAATTGGGAGGACTACAAAAAGAAGAGAATTTTAGGAGGGTGGAAAGCATTATATGCACTTCAAAACAGATGTAGAGAGGAAAAGTTATGGGATTGGAAAACGATTAAAGTGTTTTTTTGAATGCTAGTTTGTCCAGTGATATTATATGGGTGTGAACTATGGGCTAGCAACATCCCTATTTCAAAATGGAAACAAATTGAGAAGATCCAAAAACGCTTGATCACGAGCAAGTTCAAAATAAAAAGTTCGGCTCCTTATGAGATAATGTTAAATGAAACAGGAGTAGCTCCCATCGAAGTAATTGATATGTTGTGTCTTATAAGGTGTCTAAAAAGAATTGAGAAAATGGGAGTAGGTAGATGACCGAAAGTTATCTTCAATGAAGGCATGGGTGAAATAAAGAAATCATGGATGAGATAAAACAATAAATGGATGCAAAAATTGAATATTTACCTCAATGAATGTCCTGCAAATAACAAGGAGTTAAATGAGTTTGTTATGGAGAAGTTCTGTAAGCATATATGGGGAAAAGAGTTGCTTAGAAAGAAGAAGTAATATGTTCAAGAATTCAACCCCACTTGTGATCTCCAACAAAAAGAGTAGATTGGAGCTAGCATTCTGTGGAGAGAAAAGATTCTTATTGCTCAATTAAGAACTAACTCACATTAACTTCGGTGTGAAATGGGACAGTGGAAGAGACCTAAAGAAGCTTGGGAAGAATGATGGTGTACTTTTTGCACTTTTGGGGCAGTGAAGAAAAATAAATAAATAAATAAATTTAATTTTGGAATGTGATGCTTTGAGAGACATCAAGGACAATTATGACAGTGTGTTAGCATCAATTCCTTGGCATCGTCTTTTCAGTGAGGGGACTGTTAGAAGGTTGGGTTAACTCATCATCAATTTGAGTAAGAAAATGATTGAATTGTAAAAGGCAAAAAACAGGGACGCTGGTAACCCCATTGACTATTTTTAGTCTCTTGAACGTTAAAATATCATTCATTCATTCATGTTAAAAATTCACTCATTTGAGAATATGCTACTAAATGAAAAAGATAAAAATAAAAATTAAAATATCTTATTTATATAATATGACTTGCATACATGTACTAAATTAATAAATCTTAATGAATGTCATTGTTAATATTTAATTAATATAAAACAATATAAATAGAAAGTGACACTAAATAAAAATTAAATAAATCATTATTATAACATTGATATGATTTGCATCGTTGAAAATTAA
The DNA here is from genome assembly GCA_000404065.3 of Pinus taeda. Lineage (NCBI taxonomy): Eukaryota > Viridiplantae > Streptophyta > Pinopsida > Pinales > Pinaceae > Pinus > Pinus taeda. The sequence goes on along the minus strand of APFE031617584.1, from coordinate 92,719 downwards.
ATAAAGTTTGTAACATCATGGTTATTTGTGAGGTTAATACTAGAAATTGCACCACATCATGTTTCAAAGGAAACACCGTAAGGAAGAGCATAAATGAAGAAAAATGTGTTATGCTACATGATCTATATGGGACATTATCCATAGCACAAAAGAAACACATCAAAAGTAAGATGCCATTATCCATAGCACATAAGAAACACATCAAAAGTAAAGATTAATTCTTAGAAAATGAGACATTTCCAAACCACAAAGCTTGCAATTAATATATTCTATCCTAAATTTATTACTAGAGGTTGTGAATAATCTCACATATGAACATTAATTTAATATATTCTATCCGTATTCACATCTGAACATTCGAAAGAGAATTACTCTTGAAAGTGTCTCAAAAGTGTGGGAATACAATATTTAAAGGCCACAACAACAACCAAACATTCTAGCATTTGAACATTAATTTGAAAGAAAATTACTCTTGAAAATTTGGACGGGAAGCTTCCATCAAGCTAAAAGATGTGCTAGATAAAAATGTGACTAGGGTATTTTTAAGGTATTTTCAATATTAACTCTACTAAAAAAATATATTGGCCATAAATTAAATTTTACTGTTAAATTATGTTGATAGATACAATTATTTTGTTGTTCCCAATGTATAAAAATGGAGACAAATGTAACATTTTATGATAAATCATAAACAACAAGAATGGTTACAAGGTTGCTAAATTAGAAATAAATTTTCATAATTAGAAAGAATGAGTAACAAGTTATGACAAATCATAAACAAGAAGAATGGTTAAATGGTGCTTAATTAAAATTAATTTTTCATAATTAGGAAGAATGAGTGACAAGTTATATTGATAATGAGAAAGAACTTTTCATAATTTTAGATTCATTAAATATACTAGTGATACTTATAATCTTTTATTAAAGTATAGATGTTATGAAGAAAGACTCACACTTAATCACTTGCATTGAAACGCTTGTCTTTGAAAATAAGCTCTTTCATATTATTTCAGTCGAAACACTTGATTGAAATGTTGAATTTAATTAAATTTCCATTTAAAAAAAACTAAAAATAACAATAAACCCCACCATTAGCGTCACATTGTTCTTAGGTTCAGGGGATGAATTGAATCATTGTGATGATGATAGATAACACTTTCATTTTTTTCTCAAGATAATTATGATGGAATGATTCTAATAACAAATTCTTGATTCAACATTAAGCTGGATTTAATTTCTCTGTAAACACTCTACAAAGACGTGTGGTTGGTTTGAATAGATGTACATGTGAAAATTCAGTCTCCTTGTGTTTGCTTGTCTTGTATTTACTATGTGTAGTGTTTACAGTTGACCTCTATTAAATTTGTTTACAATATAATACATTATATAAAATGAAATTCTCATTCCAAACACTTGTTATAGATGGGGTACAAAGGGAGGTACCCAAGGGAATAATGTAATAATGGGATGGACCATAGTAATAAATAAGGTGGTTAACCTATATCATGTAAATGACCACAAGTAGTTAGCAATAATGTAATAAGCCCATGGTATTAGATAGATGGTATTGAGGGAACCATGGTAATGACCCATGGTATTGTATGTATGAGGCCTATATAGAGGCTAGAGACTCCCCATTGAGAGATGTCAAGGATTATTGTAAGAACAGACATATGGCTTGTGGAGTGTTCTCCTTCCTTAAGGAGTGAATGTATGGTGTTGCCCTACCTTAAGGGTTTGATCAATAAAGAAGCATTTCTATCTATATTTAGATCTTGTTATTTCTTGGGTATATTTGTATTTTCATATAATATAGGCCTCATACATACAATACCATGGGTCATTACCATGCTCCCCTCAATACCATCTATCTAATACCATGGGCTTATTACATTATTGCTAACTACTTGTGGTCCCTTAAATGATATGGGTTAACCACTTTATTTATTACTATGGCCCATCCCATTATTACATTATCCCCTTGGATACCTCCCTCTGTACTCCCTAGGTATACTACATTGAGTATGGCTGCCCCAATTGTAATGGATGTGAGGCCTATCACTACACCTCATTTAGACCTAGACCACCTTTCCCTGGCTGACAGAGGCTTCTAGATAAAAGATACCACTATCACAGAGCTCCTGCTGAAAGTACATTGCCAAAGCAGGGACAAGTTTATGAACCATGCTGACAAAATTGGCCTTTGGGAGTCAAATTTGCCCAAGTACCGGTTCCCCCAAGTCCACATTTTTCCTGAAACTGTGCATATGTGCTATGCTTGCTACGTCCTCAGTCATAGAACCATCATGTCTCATGACCAGAAGGTCATTTTCACTGTCACTGTTGAGTCCATCAATGAGATGTTGCAGCTCCAACGAGGCCCAAACCAAACTCCCTTCTCAATTGGAGATCTATTGGACTTATATCCCAAACTCAGCCCTGCAAAATTGGCCCAATTGCTCCAAACCTTCATCATAGAAGAGAAGCACATCCTCAAAGACCCCCCTCCATATGTAGCAATTATATTTTCCCCTTGGGGCTGAAATATTGTAGCCATGATATCTTGTGTTTTGGGTTACTCCACAAGTGAGTACATTGAAGAAAATTATCTTGACTTTCGTGTCCATCTATACCCCAGGACAACCTCCTGCAACCATTTATGATTTTTCCACATTGATAGCTAACAAAATGCATGAGTAGTTCAAAAGCATGGGAAATGAAAGGGTTTTCAAGTACTCCTCAGTTTTATACCATACGTTCTTATATTATCAATCAGAGAAGTTCCCATTCACCCTTCAAAAGCTAGACACCAAGGGTCGGCCCAGGTCAGTCATTTTTTGGACCCCATTGATCCACCAATACCAGTCTCCATACTCTTACTTTGATTTTATTGATTTATTTGTACACCCGGTAATGACAATGTTGACTGGAAGCCCTTCTCCAAGAACCAGTCCAGAAATAAAGAGAGCCCTCCAATTATCTAAACAGACCAAAGTTGGTGACTGGTACCTTTACTAGAACCATACAGAAATTAGGATTTATGGTTGCATGTTGGCACCATACAAGCTACCAAGATGCCTCCTAATGAGGTTGTTTGCATTAGAATACTATAGGCAAATTATCAATGCAGATGAAATAAACTTTGTCAATGCCAAGAAGGCGGCCAATTTCAAAATAAAAGACCAACTAGGCCCCTTCATATGCAACTCTAGAGATGCTAGCCAAGAGGCAGACTTTATGTTATAGAATATGAAGTTCCAAAGAAGTTTTGTCTAGAGATATGATCCTTTGGAATTCATCACAAAGAAGAGACAAAAGGTCAAGCTAGGACCTTTCATTCACCATCCCATACCTAAGATAGAAGCTTATGCAAATCAAACAGAATGGGTGGAAGGTACCCTAGTAGACTAGGACAACACCCGAGTAGATGTTGAGAATGCTCTTATTGATTTAGAGAAGCAGCTTGATGACAACTCTTTTCTGTAGGTACCAGGGGAACCAAATACTACTATGAGCACCCTTCCGGTCATGCAAACTCCTCAGAATGAGGAGAAGATCCCAAAAAGAAATAGAGAAGGGGTTTCCACTTCAGGAATGGCCACCTATGATTTACATCAAGAATCAAACAAGAGGCAAAGGCTAAATCCAACCTCTGAGCAAGAGTTTACTGAAGACTCAGCTGAAGTCACTAATACAAGAGTAGAAAGAAGCAGGCCTGCCACCCCATCTAGAGGCATGCAAGAGCCTTCCACATCACAAAATTAGATGTTGGAAAGGCAACTCAGTGTTGAAGTGTCTTCTTTCAGAATGCCAGCTGACAAAGACCAAGATATCAAGGAAAGGTATAAAGAAATCAAGGCTAGAAATGAGAGGCTTAAGGCCCAAACATATGCATAATATCTGAAGTTGGCTCCTACCAATCAAAAAAGGCTAATGTCAGCCTTTGACATTAAAGAGGGGAAGCTACAAATGACCTTTATGAAGCCTACAACCTAGCAGCCAAAGACAACATCAGATTTCAAAAGGGTAGATTTCGAAGTGTTAGCAAGGGATATTCATCCCATAGACCAAATTGAGCTACACAAACAGGCTGGAGAGATGATATACTCCACCCTGACAGGTAAATCCATAACTTCCCATCAGCTACAAAAATCCCTGAACAACATATCAGCACAATTCTAATTGGATAAAGCCTCCTCACAGGCCAAGGACACAAGGATCAAGTCCTTAGAGGACTTAGTAATTAAATTGGGACACGATCCCAAGGATATAATAGCCACGGAACAACTTATCAAAAAGAAGAATGATGACATAGTTGTATTAAAGAAACAACTAAAAATACCTCAACTACAACATCCACAAACACTGGAAGTCCTGGAAGCCCAGCAGGGGCATGAAGAACTAATGGACTTGGTCTTGAAATTGAATGACCAACTTAAAGAGACTGAAAAGGTATTGGATGCTTTGATCCAATTAAAATAGGCAGATGTGGCCACCTCTTCAACAAATGTTATCCCCACAGTCTCCATAGCAGTGCCATCCACACTAGCAGCATCTTTGGCACTTACAGCTCCACTTGCAACAACCTTGCCAGCAACAACGGACTCTACATCAGCAACATGTGCATCAAGAGAGAAAGCATAAAAAACTTTTCAAAGCCATGGAAGACATGTCTATCAAGGCTACTAAAATGAACAAGTTAAGAGAAAAGGTTGCAAGTTTGGAAACGGACTACAGACTTGCCCAACTAAAGCAGAAAGAAGAAACACAAAGGGCCTAGAGAATGGGTGAGAGAATACAAATCCTAGAAAAGGATTTAACACTGGAGAAACCACTTGAACAAACCAAAGAAATGCTATGGGCCAATATTATTGACTCTGTCAGTGATATTTGGCCATCAATCCAAGTAATTTTTGAAGAAACAGAGCTGGTAAAGATAGCTACAGAAGCTATTTAGAAAGTGAAGGAAGAGTTGGGAAATAAGCCAGAGGATGCAAATAGACTCATCCACTTCCTCAACAACAAGAACAGATATGAGCTCCAGGAGCTAAATATAGAAGATAGGACAACTACCATTTTAGAAATAAGGAAGGTCATTTCCAAAAGGAACCTTATGCTTAATTTGGAAGAAAAGTGCCATAATATGCATGTAGCCATTGATAGGTTCATGGCTAAATTCCAGATTTTGAGGGAGAAAGGTCTGCCTAGTCCCATGGTCATCAATGATAAACTAATGACACAGTTGGACTATGGTGATAGACTTAGAAAATTGGCTAAGGAATAGGCTAGTTCTTCATCCATAAAAGCCCTGCCAACAGGAAAACTATTATATGACACCTTTGAAAACTTGGTTTTCCTTGAGCATGAGGTAAAACATTTGTTCCTCACCAAGCCAAAATTTTCAAAGTATACTAAGGCTGATGAAATCTACAAAAGAATGGTGAATGTGAAATTACCAGATGCAGAATGGTGGGAGAAAATGACAGATTTACTGTGATAAATTTACAGCAGAAATTTACTATACAAAAATGAATGCAACCAGGTAAAACAGATGAAAACATGGCAGCAAGGTCAAAGAGTATCAAAGTTAAAGAGTATCAATTGAAGGATGAAAGTAAAGAATACTCCAGCATGAAACTCCACAACTGCAAGCCAGATTAAAAGGCTAACATTTCAACAATAAAGGTCAGCACAACCATAATAAAAGGGACAACATGAAGCAGTTCATTAGCTATATCTATCTTCTTGCAAGAAGATATTTGTATTTCCTAGATTAAATCTCAAGCTGTTTGGAGATATTTTGTAATGAGTTTCTGTATAAATCCTTCACAATTCGAAGTATGTAGGGTGGATTCTTAGACATTTCTATAGTTTTTCTTGATCAAAGACTGTAATCTATTGCATCGCTCTTGGACCAACAAGCTAGATTATTGAATAAAGCAAAGACATTTCACTGGATTCATGTGTAGTGCGAAATACAAACAAGTATCTTCTTCGTGTTGTCATTTTTCTTTAAATTTTTTTCCATAATCTTAAATGTATCTGAAATCTAAATGCTTTAATATGGAATGATATCTCAGAACTTGCTTCACTACACTCTGTTTTGACTATTAGGCATTTTCTATGTTTTCTGCTAAAATTATCTAAGTTAAGGAATTCTTGATTGCTCTTTAGTTCAGGTAGTTTTCCTCTGGTCTATAGTAAAGGATTCTTAATTTCCCTTTGCTCATGATCATCCTGCGTTCCTCCTTTTAGTCTTGGTTTGAGGATTATTAAGTTCCCTCTCACCTTGGTTAAGATCATTTCACCCATTCAACCTGAAAAATTTTGTTTCACTTTGCTAGCTTGCCCATTGAACACTCCCTTTAATGATTTAATCTCAGTTCTGCTGCCCTTCTTTGACTTTATAGCCCAATAGCCAGAGACACCATTCTATCTGTTAACACTCAGATTTTCCTAGAAGTTGTAAGAAGAGGAAAGGGGTCCGAGGTAACCACAAACCAACTTTTGGGTACAGAATCTAGCCAATCTATACCTAGAGAGGGCTCTCTCTTTAGGATTTAGCTTTGTTTTATAAGGTTTTAAGCTAGTTATGAAAGCTTGGGGATTTGATTGAGTTTGGTGGTATATTTCAACAGTAGAGGCTTGGAACTGACTATTTCAGGCCATTGGGCTAATGGATTCAAAAGAAATGGCTCAACTAGATTTGCTTTCTCAACAAAGGATGGTTTCACAGGGAAAGATAGCTAAAACAGAGATCAAATGATAACTTGATAGGATGGGATGGGCTTAAAAGGGATGAAGGGAAACTAAGAATCCTTCAACATATTTTAAGAGAAAAGAACTTGAATGATCACCAGTAAAGAGCAATTAAGAATTCTTTAATAAATGATCAAAATGATTAAACTAGGAAACAAGAGCAATTAAGAATTCACTGTTTATGCTAGTTTAGAAGAAAACATTAAGAATATAAACGATTGAAAACAGATTTCACTGAAGCACTTTCTGAATTAAGCTTTTTTGTTTAGGTATTTAGATATGGAACATAATTGATATAATAAACAAGAAAACAGTAACACATTAGTTACTTATTTGTTCGATGTATTGCACATGAATCCTGCGAAAAGTCCTTTCTATTAATTCTTCATCCAACTAGCCATGAAAGATTTGTCCAACAACACTTTATTCCAAATAATCAGTTTTACAACAATGTCTAAGAATCCACCCTTAATACTCTGAATGGGGGTGTATTTATACAAGAAACTTTACAATAAAATATCTCAAAACAAAGTGAGATATAATCCGAGATGACTAACTAGAAGTTACATGAAGATAAGGCTAGATGGTCTCGTTGATAACAGATGGAGGCAAACAGATGGTTTGCTATCCCTATTCTTGAGAGTGTGCTAGAGTTAGCCCCTATGATTTGGCATCTTGCTATCTTTGATGCAATTATGTGCTAGCTGCTCTGTTTTTATCTTCTTACTGATACACTTTACCTGCATTTGATACTCTTTACCTGCATCTGATCTCTCTTTACCCTCTTTCACCACCATTGACTGTAGTAAATAACCAAAATTTACCTCTTATCAGGGATAAATTACAAAATTTCTAGCATTTATTCCCACCATTTTGGCTGTGGTATTCTGGTTTTCTGAAGTTTTCTGAGAGTCTCATAAGTTTCGATATATCTGAAAAAGGTAGGCTGAATTGGAAACAAGTGATTTATTTCATGTTCTACATAGAATAGGTTCTCTAGACTATCATAGAGAACTCTGCCTGTAGGCAGTGCCTTTGATCCTGATGCACTTGTTGATGAACTTGCCTGGTTGCCAGCATGTTGATTCAACTTGTCCACATAATCTATATGCCTCATTAATTTGTCATTGATAACTAAAGGACTAGGTAGCCCCTTGCTCTGCAAAATGGAAAATTTCTCCATAAAAGCATTAATCTCTGCCTGCATGTCATGGCATCTTCTTTCTAAATTTTGCATCAAATTTCTTTTGGTTAATACCCTTTTGATTTCTAAAATGGTCCTTGTTTTGTCTTCAATGCCACGTTCTTCAAGCTGGTACTTATTCTTATTATTCAAAAAATTTATGAGCCTGTTGGCTTCCTCAGGCATTCTTCCTAATTCTGCTCTTGTCCTTTGAATTTCTTCTTCGGCTGCCTTTACTACATCAATCTGCTCAAAAATTATTTGGATTGATGGCCAAACATCATTTATTGAATGAGTGATGTTGGCCCAAAGAATTTTCTTAATATCTGCCAGAGGATTGTCAAATGTAAGGTCTTTTTTCTAATGATTTTACCTTATTCTCTAACCCTTTAATCTCCCTTGTCTTTTTTGCAACATTTATTTTTGAGAGATCATACCTTTTTTCTAAGTTGGAATAGTGTTCTTTTACCTTTTTTAGCTCTAAAACTTGCAGTTTCATGTCCTCCATTGATTTTATCAGTTTCTCTGTGCTTAGATTTGAAATCCCTAGTGATGATGCACCTGCTCCTGTACCTGCTGGTGTTGTACCTGGGACCACCTCTGTTGTGGCTGCTGGAATGTTTGGTGCCAGAGTTGTTCCAAGGGTTGATGGGACTGCAGTCAAGACTACTGGTATCACATTGGGAGGCTGAAAGGTCGACTCTCCCTGCTTGTCCTTCAATGCTTTTTCTAGTTCTTGCTTAGTCTCATTCAGTCATTCATAAAGTTTTAAGAGTAAATCCATCAGCTCTTCTTCAGATTTTTGTTTTATGATCTTAGCAGTTTGTGGATGCCTTGAAGGAGACGGCTTTAGCTGCTTCCTTAGGCAACAATATCTTCATCTTTCTTTTTTATTAAGGCTTCTGTAGCCTTCACATCCTTGGGATCGTGACCCAATCCAATAATTATTTCTTCTAAAGATTTTATTCTATTATCTTTAGCCTGTGAGGAGGCTTTCTCTAGCTGTAGTTGGGCAGTTGTGTTATTCAAAGAATTTTCCAGCCTTTGGGCCATCATAGCCTTGCCAGTCAAGGTGGAATAAATCATCTCTCCAGTTTGTTTGTGCAATTCAATTTGATCCAAAGGATGAAGTTCCTTTGCCATGACCTCAAAATTGGTCCTGCGATAGTCTGCGGCTGATTGAGGCTGCTGCACTTTAGGTTTGAAATAACTCATTGTCATTTTACCTTCTTTGATGTCATAGGCTGACATCAATTTGTTTTGATTGGTGGGAGCCATTTTAAAATATTTATTGTAAACCTGAAGCCTCAATGGATCATTTCTGGCTTTTATTTCTATAAATATCTTTTTGATATTTGAAGTGTCCTTTCCTGGTGGTCTGAAAGATGATACCTCTGCACTTTGTTGTCTCTCTAGCTCCTATCTCTGTGAGCTAGTAGATGTCCCACCTACTGGGAATGTTTGATGACTATTTACTCCTTCTTTCCTTTGACTATTAGTAGTCTCTTCAACAAATTCCTCCTCTGAAAGAGGATTTAACCTTTGCCTTTTTTCACTAGGCTGCTCTGAGGGTCCACTGGCAGGGGTAGCTACTTCCCTGTCTCTTTTTTTATTCCTTTCCTCATTCAGAGGAGTCTGCAAAATTGGAGGTTCTCCCACATTGCCCTGAGTTGGAGGAGTTTGCATTTGGGCATGTTCCTTGGAAGTTTCAGGCTGTTTTGACATTGTATATTGCTCTGTGGCTTGAGTGCTAGTCTCTAGCCCCTTTCCCTTAGGTGTTTCTGTAGCTGGTGTGCTGGTATCCTATGAATGTTGCTGAAAGGTTCCTACTATAGAGGCACTAATCTCTGACCTCTGAGAAGACTCAAATCATACCTACCCAAAAGAATCCAGGTTAAGTGTTTTCTCAAGATATTTCATAACATTTTCTATATTGATCTGTTCACTATCAGCTTTTATTAGGGTCCCTTCCCTCCATTCATCATTATTGGGAAATTGTTCAATTTCTGGGATTCTATGGTGTATATATGGCGACAATCTATTCTCCATTCTTCTATCACAGATAAAGCTATTAGGGTCATATGGCATCCAACCAAAACTTTTGTGCAACTTAAGATGATCTTCTAGAATTTTCTCTACTTCTCTCCATGCTTCCCTATCGTTGTAGACAAAAGGGCCTAACTGATTTTTGATTCTAAGTTGAGCTTTATTTTTGGCTTTATGAAAATGGACCAAGTCTGAATGTATCATTTATCTAAAATATTCCAATGCAAACAGTCTCATTGGAACGTATTTCGGTAACTTGAAAGGGCAGAGCTCACACCCATATATCCTGATTTCTGTATGGTTCTTATACAGGTACCAATCACCTATTATGTACTGCTTGGAAAGCTGCAGGATCCTCTTAATGTCACCATTGATCCTGGGAGGGGAAATCTCTGTGAATAAGGTGGTTGCTGGATGAACAAATTGATCAATGAACTCATTGTATGAGTAAGGGGAATCTAAGGATACATGGAAGATGGGACTCCAAAAGATGACAGACCTTGGATTGCCTTTGGTATCAAGTTTCATGACAGGGAAATGAAAGTTTTCTAACTGATAATACAACATGAGATGATATATGAAAGTGGCATACTTGAAAACCCCTTCATTATCCAGTCTCAAGAACTGGTCATGAATTTTATTAGCAATATAGGAGGCATAACCATACTTAACAGTAGGGGGCTGTCCAGGAGTAAAAAATGATAACAATACTAGGGTTAACTCATCAAAAAACTCACTAGTGTTGAATCCCATAATTAAAGATATCATATCAACAATGAGTCTTCCCATGTCTGTGAAGAAAGTTTGCAAATAAGGAGGTGGACCCTTAGGCTGATGTTTCTGTAATATGAAAATCTGACAGATGCGATTCAGTTCTAACTGGGACAATTGAGTGGATTTCTCAAGTAAATATCCCATGGAGATGGGAGTGAGAGCTTGATTGGAGTGGAATTGCAACATTTCATTGATGGATTGAGCATTTATTGGGAAGAGGATTGTTTGGCTTGGGGACATAACTGCTCTGCAGTTAGGGTCATAATTGGCCTGACATTGATGAATTATATCGAGGAAAACATGGACTGAGGGGAGCAAATACATGGGAAGGTTAGATTTCCATAGTCCTAGGATGTCATATCCATTCAGGTAGTTGTCTCTACTTTGGCAAAATATTTTAAGGTGGTTTTTGTTAGTGGATAAGTCTTTATTTGCAAGAGGTAGATAGTCTAAATCTTTATGAGGAGCATTCGTGGGTGCAACGTTCAAAGCCACAGGGGTTTCCATTTCTGGTTCTTGTATATTTAGAAAGGGAATTCAAGTTTTTTGTGGGAAATGGTGAAACAGAAGGTCTGGGAACTTATGTGACAAAAACAAAGACTTAATTGTAATGAATTTGGGTCTTCTGTCAAATTATAGTGTAAAACGAGAACTTGCAAGGTTTTGTTGGGAATTTGGATAAATACCTATGTTCGGGCGATGAACAATGAAATAACAGGTACTGGTAGTGGCTAATAGGTTCTGGGCTACGTCGGCTGCAAGTCTTTTAGCAAGTTGGCGGTTGAAAACCTCGGACAGTTGACCTCGACGTTATTTGCATGGGAGCACAGGTTTGCAGTACAAAGCGACGAAAATGACATTTGTTTATTTTATTTACAAAGCCAAGGTTGGCGAGGGTTATTGGTTTTTGAGCGGATGACATCAGCAGGAGTGACGTGATGTTTTGTCGCATGCGGGAGGGCGGTAGGCGGTTTCACATCGCACTGCTTTTGGGGAAGGGCGATAATGAGCTGGGAGCTAGCGATTCCATAGGTTTTGCGAGGCATGGTGGAGGTACTTGTGAAAACCACTTTGTGATCTCATGCTAACACGTGGTCACAAAGGGGTGCGCGATATTGATAATAGCCATCGGATGTGGGGGGTGTGATCGGACGGCTGACTGGAGGCGCGATGCAATGGGTTTTAACAACGGCGGGCCCAACGTAATTAAGGTTTAATTAATTATATCGAGGGTGGTATGATAGGTCAGGGAGGTTCTTAATTAACCGTGAGGGTTAATTAATTCCTTACTAATGCAGCGGGGGATTAGGGTTGTTAACTGGTTACGGGTTAACTTGTTAATCCCGGTTAAAATGTATTTATGGTTATAACTTAAATAAAGGGGCGGGGTATATAAAAATTTGGGATTTTTTATGTATTTAAATAATACGGGAAAGGGTGAATTTTTGAGCGAGAGTTAAATAATATAAGTTAATAGTTAATATGGTAATGTAATGAAAAAGCGCAAAGTAAAAAACATTAGAATTGTGCATTTAACTTAGGCTTTGAGTGAAAAAAGGGTTTTTATGGGGTATTGTGTAATTTTTCTAAGTAAAATAGGATTTTACTTAGGAAAAGACTTATGAAAGTAAATGAATGAATTATGGATGGTTTTAAGTACTTAGGCTTTTAAATTATTGGGCCGAGGGTTCGGTCCCTCCAGAAGTCAAAGAAATGCTCTGAGCCCCTCCAATTTAGCAAATACCTTAGTACTTAGGGGAAATTAGTGAATAATTAGGGAAAATGAGAAGGGGAGTATTATTGTGACTTTGCTTTGCTTGAGATTCTTTCAATGTAGTGTTTGCCTTGGCCTTGTGACGAAAGTGAAAGATTAACACATTTAGAGACATTATCCATCACATATGATTATGCAACATCAACTACCTACTCTACCTACTTTAACCTAGCATTTTTTTCTTCTTTATTAGGGTGCACTTAGATTGGCAAACCCTTATCAAATCTTCATTTTCTTTTACATGGCAAAGCCTATCTAAGTCTGCACTTATTACATCCAAGGGCTCAGATTAAACTGTTGAGCTCCTTTTATTTACTCTACCTATCTACTTATCTGCCAAGATTACACTGTTTGGTCATATATTTATTCTCTATTTCTAAAACATGAAATTGAAAAATGAATTAGCCAAGTTTAAACAAATTGACTATTCATGAATTGTGGCATAAGTGACAAGCAACACACAATTGTTTATTATACAAAGTGAAAAAGTAGTGGCATTTAGACTTGCACACTTTCCTGGTCTTTTCTCTTTGTTTGGGGTTCATTTTCTTCATTTTTTGACCATCTTTTATTCTTTTTACCCTTTGATTTTTCTTTTAGGGGATACCCTCTTCACATTTTTTAAATTTTTTGATTTTTTGAAAATATGGAAAACCTTTGCAACAAGAAAATGTATGAACATATTACATAGCTCATCAAGTCAATCATGACATATGAAACCTATTGGTATAGGGGCCTAACACTATCCATCTGTTTAAGGATTCCACCATCTAACTTCCAATATAAATCCAAAAACCCCTTGAACATTAAGAACTAGCTTGAAATCTCAGCAAACAAAGCTAAAACATATAGAATGAGCCCTCTCTGAGTCATAGGTTGGCTAGAGCCTATGCTTAAAAGATTGGTTTGTAGTTACCTCAGTCTTTTCCTTCTTTTGATAACTTCTAGGGAAAATTTTGAGTGATAACACCTGGTTCGGAAAGTTATCTTGTAAATGTCCTCCTCTTTGATGCGTTCCTGATGATATCCAAATCTCATATCAATATTTGAGAACATTTTTTCTCCCTTCAACTGATCGAAGAAGTCATCAATCCTTGGTAACAAATACCTATTCTTGATGGTCAATTTGTTCAACTGCATGTAGTCAATTGATATCTTCAAAGGATTGTTTGGCCTCCAAGGTCCATTTAATTGTTGAGTCCTTTCTTAGCATGTTATTTAATTCCCTAATTAATTCTGCTAGATTTGAGATAAATCTGCTAAGAAAATTAATCTTACCTAGAAATATGATTGTAGCTCTTTAATGTTTCGGGGATGGGAAATGGTCAAAATGGCTTCTATTCTAGGAGGGTCTATCCTAATCCCATCTGTCGATATGATGTGTCCTAACAATTTTCCCTCTTCAAGCTTGAAAAGTGTCTTTTTAGGATTTAAAGAAATCCCAAATTTCCTACATTTGATAAATACTCTTCTGAGGTGGTCTAAGTGTTCATTTTTAGATTTAGAGAAGATTGTGATATCATCCTGGTATACTACTAAGAAATCTTAGATTTCCTTGGCAAAAACTATATCCATATCTCTTTCAAATGTGGCACCTGCATTCATTAATCCAAAGGGAATCTTCAAATATGTGAAGGCACCCCAAGGATTAGTAAACGCAGTTTTGGCTTGGTCATCAGGTTGGACCAATATCTGGTTATACCCAAAGAATCCATCTAATAGTGAAATCCTAGATGAGCCCACTACCCTTTGCAATATATGGTCCATTTTTGGTAAGGGGTAGTTGTCTTTTAAAGAGACCTTGTTTAAGTTTCTAAAATCTACACAAATTCTAATTTTACCTGTCTTTTTCCTAGTTGTAACTAAGTTTGAAATCTAGTCTGAGTATCTAATGGGCGCTATTATTTGGGCATCAAACATTCTTTTAACCTCTTTTTCTATGGATGGCATAAGAACTAGGTTTATCCTTCAAAGTTTCAATTTGAAAGGTTTATGATCTTCTTTTAGAGGTATCTTGTGTTGGATTATGTTGGTGTCATAAGATTTTAAGTCTTCATAACTCCAAGAAAATACATCCTAGAACTTCTTAAACAGATTTATATATTTTACCTTTTCCTCTGGGGGTAAGGCTTTAGATACCTTAAGGAGTTTTGGATTATCTTCAATCCATATATTAACCTCTTCTATGTTAGCTCTTAGAGGTTCCATCTTGGGTTTCCTAGCTACACCATTAGAGTCAAACAAATCCTCTAAAGGTACTAATCTTTTAGGCAAAAAATTATTTTTCCAATTAAGAATCTTAGGATCATCATCCATTATTTCATCTATCTCTACATTTTCTAAACTATCTATTTCTATCTTAGTAAATTTAGTTGGTTTAGCTATATTGAAAATATTTACATCTAAGCTTCTTTCTATATTATTATCTATTGTACAGTCAATATCTATCTTGCGATTCTGAAATTCCCCTTCATTGCTCATGAAATCGTAGATCTAAGAGTCCTGGGAGAAAATATGCCAATACTTGAGGTTGTCTGGTATAAAAGGCCTATGTTTGACTTCTACAGTGTACTGGTGGTTTGGTTGAAATGGCATTTTACAAGTACTAGCAAAGGTAGCCAGACTGTGGGCCTGCATGTTTTGTTTTCTGGGAATGGCAGCAAAGTTTGATTCCAGGAGATCCTTGATCAAGTCTAAAACAGTATCCCTATATCTACCAGGGCTAGGGTCATTGACAGAATATTCACCATTAATCTGTTTGATCATCAGCTCTGAGTCTCCCATGATGGGAACTCTTTTGGCTCCCAATTTCCTAATCAATAGTAACCCTAGAATCAAGGCTTCATATTTGTCCATGTTATTGGTACATTTGAAATTCAATCTGAAATCATGTCCCTTAGCATGATTATTCTCCATATTATGGATCCACACTCCCACACCAGCCCCCAACCTATTTACAAACCCATCAAAGTCTAAATGCCAAAGTGACTCATTGAATATGTTCTCATTGTCAGTTGTTCTATACTTAAGGTCTTTGGTTGTGATTTCCTTTTTATCGTTTTCTACATTGTATAAGATGAAAGAGTCCATACCTAAATGCATGGAGTATATGGGAAAGTTTTTTGGATTTTCTCACTACTGACCATGTACTTCATCAAGGTCTCTCTATATAATTTTCTTGGTTGGCCAAAAACAGATATGGTGGCATAAGACATATCCAACTGCAAAGATCCCTGTAGTTTTGCTCCCTGTGAGAAAGATAGTAGCATTCCATATTTTGGTGGGATGTCTGCAACTACAATGCCCATTAGAATTCTCTTTGCAGGGCACTGGACAAGAGTCACACATAAGTCTTTGATTAGACCAAGGCATTTAACCTGGCTGGAGTGAAAAGAAAATAAATCCTTATAAGGCCTGGTAATGTCCAGGTTCAATCTTTCCATTATTTCCTTTGGCATTAGATTATGGGATGCTCTTGAGTCCAACATAGCGTTATGCAAAATTCTGTCATGAATGTTTAGGTTGATGTAAAAAGGAGGAACTCCCCCTTGTTGATGAATTCCATTGGCCTTAGGGCCAAACAACAATTCACGCTGGTCATCATTCAAATTAACAGAATCCTCTCCCTCTCCTATGTTCAAAGTCTCAGTTATCTGTGACCTATAAGATTTATTCTTTACCCTTTCAGTCAAAGGAACTGATATATTTAATTTAGCTATTTCATTTTTAATGTTGAAAGGGAGCTGAGGTTTGTTTGTTTGATTCAGATCTTCCTTAATGTGTGCAGTTTGAATATCTTTATTCTGTTTCTCAGTGGTAGCATTTCAGTTTCTGTTTCTACCGTCTTGCCTTGATTTCTTTTATTTTTATTGTTTTCAATGATTGGCTCTTGTTAGGTTTCAGTGGAGGTTATATCTACAATCCTAGGGGTTGAAGTTTCAGTTGCTCCCCTAGGGAAAATTTGCAATACTTTGTTAACTGGAGCTTCTTTTATTATCTTAGTCTGGGTTTGGATGGATCTTTTAATGGGAATATTGTTATTCTTCTTACTTCTCAAGCTTTATTGTTTATGTACCTCATATATAGCTGACTCATATCCATGTTTAAAATCAAAAGATTCACCAGATTCTAACTGTAACTGCTGAAGCATATATAACTCTTGTTCTTCTTGAGTAAGAAAAATAATGTCTTCCTCAGTGGTTTCCAGTAAGTTAATCTGGGTATCGTCCTTCGCTTCTTGGTTCTGTGAATCCTCAACATAGTTTTCTTGGAAGGGGGGCCTAATCTGTTGATCTGGTGTAGCAGTTTTTGCAGTATTAGGGTTCTTCCTAAAATTTGGGTTTCTTATTGGGGGTTGTTTTTATTGATTATCCCGTTGATTTTTCCACTCCATGTTCTCTAACCTATCCATAATTATTTCTAAACTTTTAGCTAAAACATCTAATTTCCATTGGAAGTTGAAGCTTCTTCTTTAAATACAACTTTCTTTTCATTCCTCATTCCTACTTTCTTAGCTAACACTTTGGCCTCTACATTGATAGCATTGCTTTGCATTTGTTCAAGTGTTTTAGGGTTTCTCTCCCTTAGTTGGTATGACATGTCAGCACCAAAACCATCAGGGAACTTAATTAATGCTAGATCAGGTGGAGGCTTAATGTTGGTTGGAATTGCATTGTAGATATTATTAAACTTAGTGCAATAGTCCTGAGTTGACTCGTTAGGAGCTCTCCTAATATTGTCATATTCAGAAAGTATCTACAATGGGTTCTTCTTTCTCTCCCATCTATCAATGAATAACCTTTGAAAATTGGCTAAGTCTGCAATATGGTTGGTAGGAAAGGCTTTGAACCATTTCTTGACATCACCAATTAAAGTTTGGGCAAACAATCTCATTTGGACATCTGCTTCATCTATTTCATGCAATTCAAAAAAGTTAGACATCTTGTTTACATGCTGCTGGGTAGTGTGATGACTAGTAGCATCGAATAGGAAAATCTTACTCTGGTAGTTTGCAGGCATGGGATGGGGTTGGGCAGGTAAAACAAGAGGAGCATATCTGTTTGCCATTGGTGTGATTTTGGTTTGACTGGGGGGTAAAGTTGCGGTGGCTGAAGAAGGGCTTGAAACTGATGGAGGTGAACTAGATGATGATGAAGATGATTGATTAATAAGTGGTTTAGGTGATTGGATTGTGGTAGATACAATTGATGAATTTTTGGTAAAGGAAAGTGGATTTACAACAAGTGAATTTTGTGAAGAAACTCCAAGGACAACAGTAGTAAGGGCAGCTAGTTCAGTAGATTGTTGAATGTGAGAATCACCTATATTACTTATCAATTTAGAGGCCCAAGCTTCAAATTTGTCAAAAGTCTCAACAACTAATTTATCTAAATCTGAATGAATAACCATTTTTTTATTCAATGAGTTGAACAAACTCAGGATCTAAGACTATTTCGTGGATTGCATTCTCAGATTTACTTATGAATAATGAGAGGTCAAATGAAAAATCGAAAGGGATGTCCTCTAAAGTTGACAACTCCTCAGGGAGTGAATTGGATCTAACTAACCTACTACTACTGGCTTGAGTTTTTGTTGTTTTAGGTTGTCTTAAAATTCTTTCTAGGTCATCCACTGTAGTAGTAGGGTTCAGATCTGGGTTTGCCTTAGTAAATTGAATCTTTTTAGGAGCCAGAAGTTTAAGTTTTGAAATTGTTTTTATGAAATTTTCTGAAAACTTACTTTAGGTAATGACCTTAAGGGGCTCAAGATTTAATTTAAGGTTTCCTTAAAGTTTTATGGGACTGGAGATCGAAATCCCCAATATGGTCGCCAGAAATGTTATCACTTTGATAATTCTTTTGAAGTAAAAAGAAAGAAAAACCAAAGGTAACCACAAACCACTTTTGGAGATCAGGACCTAGCCTTCCTAATGCTCAAAGAGGACTCTCTCTTTAAAATTTAACTTTGATTTAGTTAAGATGTTTTTAGGCTAGTGATAATTGTTCAAGGGGTTTTTTATTTGTATTTGAGATTGGATGGTGGGATCTGCTTAGACAGATGGATAAAATGACGTCTTCTAGACCATTGGGCTATGGAGTCAAATAATAAGGAAGCAAAACTAGATTAACTCACTAAAGGGAATGTTCCAAGGGCAAGATAGCAGAGTGTTTTTCAAATCTTTGAGACAGAGGGGTGAAAGGGTTTCATTCAGGGTGAGAGAGCAGTTAAGGGTTCTCAGACTCGGATAATGAATGAGGAATGAAGGAGTAATCAAGATCAAAGGGAAATTAAGAATCCTTTAACCTGGATATTCATGAAATCAATCTAAACCAAAGAGCAATTAAGAATTATTTAATTTAAATAACAGAAGAAAACATTCAAATGCATAATTGTTAAGACATAGTGTAATTAAACAAGTTCTGAGATATTATTCAAGTTATAACATTTAGATTGAGAAACACATTAAAGATTATGAATAACTTTGAGAAAAATGATAGTGACACATGAAAATACTTGTCTGAAATTCACTCAACACATGAATCCTTGGAAATGTCTGATCTTTATTTATCAATCCAGCTTGTTGGCTTAACAAATGATACAATAACCTTCTTGGTCTTCTGATAAAAAACTACATGGAAATGTCTAATAGAATCCACACTTAATACTTCGAATTTTGAAGTATCTATACAAAATTTTATTACAAAATATCTCAAACTAATTTGAGATTTAATTTGGGAAAGAATAATATCTTCTTGCAAGAAGATAGAGATAGCTGTTGAACTGTTTCATGTTGTCCCTTTTATTTTGGTTCTACTGGCTTTGATCTTTTGCCCTTTTATCTGTTTTGTTGTTTGATCTTTCACGCTGGATGCTTGATTTACTTTAGCCTTTCATCTAATACACTTTGGCTATGACACGCTTTGACTCTGCTGGTCTATCTACATCCTTTTACCATGTTGTTTTACTTTTACTATACATTAACCCTTTTAATGCATATTTCTATATTAAGTCAGTTAATTTATCCCATGTTTCATCATCAGGTAATTGGATTTTTAGCATCTTTCTATATATTTCATATGCCTCTATGTATTTGGAAAAAGTAGGCTTATTGATAAACAAGTGTTTTACCTCATGCTAGACGTAAAACAAGTTTTCAAATGTTTGGTAGAGTACTTTTCTTGTTGCTAATTCCTTTATTGATGATGTATTTACCTTATCCTTTGCTACCTCCCTGATTTTCTTGTTGTAATCCTCCTGCGTCATCAGCTTATCATTTACCACTAAGGTATTGGGTAATCAATTTTCTCTCAAAATCTAGAACTTAGCCATAAATCTGTCAATGGCTAGTTGCATATTCTGACACTTATCCTCCAAGTTTTGCATCAAGTTCTTCTTGGAGAGGACCTTTTTGACCTCCAAATTTTCTCTGTTATGTCCTCTATGTCCAATTACTAAAGCTCATATATATTCTTGTTGTTAAGGAATTGGATAATTCTGGTAGCCTCTTTTGGCATTTGTCCTAGTTCTACTTTTACTTTCTAGATGGCTTCTGTAGCTAGCTTTATCAAATCTATTTCCTCAAAAATTACCTAAATAGATGGCCAAATATCATTGGCAGAGTCAATGATATTGGCCCATATTTGTTCCTTAGCCTGCCCAAGGGGTTATTTTTGTGTTAAGTCCTTTTCCAGGGCTTTCAATATTTCACTCATCCTAGTATCCTTTTTCACTTCTTCTTTGTGAATGATTTTGGCAAGCTTGTAATCAGTTTCCAAGCTTGTCACTTTCTCTTTAAGCTTATTCATCTCTGTTTCCTGTATGGACATTTCTTCCATAGCTTTAAACAATTTTGTTACTTCATCACATGATGTACCTATTGCTGATGTAGATGTTGTAGAAACCGGTTTTGTTGTGGCCATTGGAGCTGTGGGAGCCAATGAGGCTGCCAATATGGAAGGAACGACCATGGTAACTGTTGGGATGACATTTACTGAGGTAGTGCAAAGATCAATTTGTTTTAATTGGATTAAGCTATCCAATTCCTTTTCTGTCTCCCTCAACTGATCATTTAGTTTAAGGACTAAATCCATCAACTCTTCATGCCTTGTTTGGCTTTCCAAGACTTCCCATGTCTGGGGATGTTGTATTTGAGGTATCTTCAATTGTTTCTTGAGTGTTGCAATGTCATCATTCTTCTTTTTGATTAATTGTTCAGTAGCCTTGATGTATTTGGGATCATGTCCCAATTCAATTATCAAGTCTTCCAAAGACTTGATTCTGGTGTCTTTGGCCTGTGAGGAGGCCTTTTCCAACTAATATTGGGAGGAATGTTATTCAATGAATTCTGCAACTGATGAGCAACCATGGATTTTCCTGTAAGGGTGGAGTAAATCATTTCTCTAGACTACTTGTGAAATTGAATTTGGTCAACGGGATGAATATCCCTTGCCAATACGTCAAAGTCTATGTTCTTGAAATCTACTGATGTTCTCGATCGTTGTACAGTTGGCTTTATGAAGGAAATTTGCATCTTACTTTCCTTGATGTCAAAAGCTGGCATCAACCTACTTTGATTAGGGGGTGTAAGCTTGAAATACTATGCATAGGATTCTACCTTCAGTTTCTCGTTTCTCATTTTAATCTCCTTGAACCTATCCTTAATGTCCCTATCTCTATCAACAGGCTTATTGAATGAGGAGACTTCTACACTAAGTTGTCATTCTAAAATTTGAGTTTTTGATGTAGATGGCTCCTGTGTTTCTCCAGATGGAGTTGTGCCCTTGCTCATGTCTAACTCAGCATTATTTATTTCTACTGAGCCTTTTGTGTCTTCCTGTTCTAAAACAGGATTGAGCCTAGGCCTTTCACTCTAGCTAGCTTCATATTGTACAATGGAAGTGTCCATGCCTGAGTAGAAGGCTCCCTATTTGTTCATTTTGGGATTCATTTCCTCATTCTGAGGAGTCTACAAAATAGTATGGGTACTCATGGTTCCTTCTTGCTCTAGTACCTGTAGGAATG
The DNA here is from genome assembly GCA_000404065.3 of Pinus taeda. Taxonomy (NCBI): domain Eukaryota; kingdom Viridiplantae; phylum Streptophyta; class Pinopsida; order Pinales; family Pinaceae; genus Pinus; species Pinus taeda. The sequence continues at coordinate 71,162 of APFE031617584.1, read as the reverse complement.
AACTTTCATCAAGTTGTCTCTCTAAATCAAACAAGGTATTTTCAACATCTACCTTTGTACTATCCCTGTCTATGAGAGTGTTTTCCAACCACTCAGATTGATTGGCATATCTCTCTATTTCTGGTATGGGGTGATGAATGTAAGGTCCCAATTGACCTTTTGTCTTAGTTTGTTATAAACCCTTAAGGGTCATACCTCCACATGAAACTATTCTTAAACTTCATTTGTTGCAAAATTTGATCTGCTTCCTCTCTTGCTTATTTAGAATTGCAAACAAAAGGGTCTAACTGGTTCTTGATCTTGAACTGAGACCTTTTCTTGGCTGAGACAAAGTTGATATCATCAGAGTTCATTATATGCCTATAATATTCTAGAGCAAATAACCTCATGGGGAGGTATTTGGGAAATTTGTACGGGGCAAGCTGGCAACCATAGATTCTTATTTCGGTGTGATTTTGGTAAAGGTATCAATCTCCCACCTTACTTTGTTTGGACAACTGGAGCACTCTTTTGATTTCTTGGCTTCTTCTGGGTGGAGGGCTTCCTATTAGCATGGTCATGATTGGATGGACAAAAGATTCAATGAAGTCTGCGTAGGTGTATGGTGATGAATACTTGTGGAATAATGGTGGCAAAAATATAACAAACCTGGGTTAGCCTTTAGTATCCAACTTCTGGATGGTGAAGGGAAATTTGTCTTACTGATAATACAAAAACATGTGGTAAAGTACAGATGAGTACAGTTACTTGAATACTCTCTCATTGTGCATTTTGGTAAATTTCTCATGCATCCTTTCAGCTATGAACTGGGCATTATTATACAAAGTAACAAGAGGATTTCTTGGGGTGAAAATAGACATGAAGGCTAGGATGAGCTCATCAACGAATTCATTTGTGGTATAGCCCAGAATACATGAAATCATGGTTACAATTTTCTTGCCCCTTTTAGAGAAAATGGTAGAAACATATGGAGGGGCATCTGTAGGAATGTGTTGCTCTTCTACAATGAAAGTTTGGAATATTTGGGCCAGTCTAGATGGACTCAGTTTGGTGTACTGGTCTAACAAATCCCGAATGGAGAGTGGGATCAGGTTTGGACCTGGTTGGACTTGCAACATCTCATTGATTGACTCAATTGTAACAGTGAACAAGACTTTTTGGTCTGGGAACATTATAGCTCTCTAGCTGGGAATGTAACAAGAATGGCACATATGGACAATCTCAAGAAAGACATGTACTTGTGGAAACTGGTATTTGGGCAAATTGGATTCCCAAAGGCCAATGTCATCAGTATGGTTCAAATATTTGTCCTTACTCAGAGAATGAATTTTGAGCAAGAGTGTGTAGGCACTTGTGTCTTTGATTTGTAAATCCCTATCCACTAGGGGATGGTGGTCAAGGTCCAAATGGTGGGTTGTGACTAGTCTAACATCCATGGCAATGGGGACAACCATAATTCATTTCTTATGGATTTGAATTTGACTTATACAGGTTTATATCAAAGGTTTGAAGGTAATTTGGAAACTTTCAGAAGGGTTTGGATATTTTAGTCAGGCACACACTTTATTTCTTAAAATAATTTCAATTAATTTTACTTAATTAAAACACTTTAAAGACTGAACATTTTCAAATTGAAAGGGTGTCTAGAAATTTCTCTTCAAATACATAGAATTTGGGTGAATTAACTTCAAATTGGTGTTTTCAACAACTGCAGAAGGTTGAATGGGCTCTGGTACGGGTTGAGAACTTGATTGGGGTCTCTGCAACTTCTTCAAGAGTAAAATTGAGGTCAATTGGCAATTCAACATTTAAAGGTGTTGCAATGGTTTGCAGAGATTTTACACAGAAATTGATCGAAAAATGGCTGAATAGGGCTTCTCGGCCTTTTTATTGAACAACGGTCACTTTTTGGCAGGTAAATCACAAATGAACAGTGGGCGATTTTTCAGGTTGGGCAGGGAGGTGGTTTCCCAAGCCATTGCACCGCTTTTATGGAGGAGGTGGTATTTTGGCGAGGTCACCCAATCTACCTTAATGCTTGACATGTAGTATATGGGGGCCTAAGAAATACCACTTTATCGGGTGGGTAAAGGTCAGACATCGAGTGAACCTGATATGGCTATGAACCGTTGGATTTGGGTGATGACGATCAAATGGCAGTCGGGTGACAGAATAGTAGGGATGAAATGGGCAAAGGTTTCGGGGGGGGCTGAGGATTTAATCCTTGGTGGTTTGCAATTATTTATGAGTTAAACATGGGATTAAATGATCAGACGGGGTTTAATGAAGGGAATATCTTAATTTTACTGATAATTGGTGAGTTAAGAGGGTTTTGTCGGGGGGCATAGGATATAATATAATTTATAGTTAAACTAAGGGTTGGGGTATTATATACGAGATTTATTTATATGTGGGAAGAGGTATATCGGGAGCTGTATTATTAGGTTAGAAATTAATATGAACTAAAATGAGCAGAGTGAAAATAATACTAAGCATAATGTAATATTTGTGCATTTTCTTCACATACACTTAAGATAAAATATTTTTGTGGGTATTTTGAATGAAATGGAATTTAACATGGGGTTTTTTACTTTTCATAGGCAAATGGAGTTTAACCTTAGGAAAAGGGGTTTTATTAGGGAAATGAAGGGAAATGAATTTTATGAAGGGAATTCTAACACTTGATGTCCATAAGTCATTAAGTTGAGGGTTCGATCCCACCAAAAGTCAGAGAAGTGCTCTTAGCCTTTATGACTTGAAGGATTTTTAGTACTAGAACACACTTGTGGATGGGGAAATTAGCAAGTATGGGGATGAAATGAAAGAGGGGGAGTCAATTAAATGAACTTGTAAACCTCTGTTTTTGCTTTCTTAATTTCTCATGCACATTGAAACATATAATTAAGCATGATGAATGTGCTTTTGTCCAATCAACTTTGTACTTAAGCAACCTTTCTTCTACTTACCCATTACTTACCCTAACATATTTTCTTCATTTTGGTGGGTGCACTTAAGCTAGCAAACCCTTTTGTTTCCTTTTATTTTATAAATTAATATATCTAATTCTAACCTTATATCTTCCAATGGCTCAGATTAAGCTGCTGAGCTCCTCTTATTTTCTATACCTATCTAATGATCTGCCAAGATTAAGCTGTTTGGTCAAATTTTATTCTCTAACTATAAACATAAAATTCAAAGCATGAAATAGTCAAAATTAAGCAGTTTGATTACCATGGGTTGTGGCATTTATGACAAGTTGCACACAACCATTATTTGCAAAAGAAGTAAAATAATAGTGGCATTTAGACTTGCACACTTTCATGATCTGTTTTTCTTTTTGAGGTTCATACATTTTCATTTTTTGATCTTTTCTTATTCTTTTTGTCCTTTGATATTTCTTTTAGGAAATACCCTCTTTACATTTTTTATTTTTTAATATGGAAAACATTTGCATAAAACAAAGGTATGTACAATATTACAAGGCTTAACCTTAGACAATTCAAAATTATGAATCCTATCACTATAGGACTCTAACAGAAGGAAGGGATGGAGGGTTGGAACCATTTTGGAATTGAATTGGTGTGGCGAGGAAGGTAAAATTTGGGGAAAATGGAAGGGGCATGGGCAAGACCAGAGAGAAGGACATATGTCAAAAACTAATAAATGTAGGGGAAGGTGAAGGGTCACTTACCTGGAGGAGAGAAGTCATGCTTACGCCAAGTCGCCAAAGTCATCTACTCTAGTGCTCTGAACAATTGGGTGAAGGAATAATCAGTAGCGACAGTTATATATAGAACATGTCACACATGTCAAAAATAAGGTCGCTAGGTCACAGATGGGAAGGGGTTGGATGGGAAGAGATTGTCGAAGGTGCGACTTAGCGACTATGTAAATTAGTGTCTGATAGGTTTGTGTGAGATCCTTGGTTCATAGGTAAGGTCAGGTCATGAGCATGAGGGGTAATAATTATGTGACTTTGGGACCTGTGGTTTAGTAGAACCTTCAGCGACCAGTATAGGTTGCTAGGTCGGAAGGTTGCAAGATCACAAAGCTAAAACAATCTCTTCAAGCATGAATTAGCAACTATGAAAATTCATGATTCATCCTCAAATACAACCTTCTGATTTGATCAAAAGGAGATATGAAAGAGAAGGTTACAAGTCCCAACATTTGGGCAATTATATGGACTCATTGTGCGACTAGTGACTTTGGAGAAGAACTAAGTTGAAACCCAGCCAGTCAAAATTCTCCTAAGTACCAAAGGAAACACTTGTGGGTAACAGAGGTTATGAAACCTCAATATGACACAGACAAAGGTCTAAATTTTAGTGTGGGGGGCTCCAAAATTTTGAAGTGGTTTAAATTTTGGGATTGTTGTAGTGGCTACAAAATACTCATTTGGCACATAGATTTTATTCTTGAATCTAATAAACCCTCCTTCTGAGAGGCGATATTCCTTGTTCCAATCAATGTCAGAGTCTTACTACAGATTATCCTTTAAGTGTTGATATTTTTCATCTTGTTTCCCTACATTTTTTATCCTTTCTTCAAGATAAATTCCATAGGAACTTATGGATGTTATATGGTTTATTTGCACTCTCCTACTTAGTGCATCAACCACTTTATTCTCTTTGGTTTTAAGGTTTTTAATCTCAAAATCAAATTAGTTGAGTGTGGTAATACATCTACCTTGCCTTGTATTTGATTTAGGTTGATCAAATGAATATTTAAACCCTCCATGATCAGTCATTAAAATAAATCTCCTATCGAGAAGATAATGCCTCCACAATTTTAATGTATGGATGATGGCATCCAATTCCAAGTCACGAGTTACATAATTTTTCTCATGTTCATTTAACTTTCGAGACTCGTAAAAAACCACTTAGGCTTCTTACATCAAGACCCTGCCAAGCCCCTCCTTGTAAGCATATGTGTGTATAAGAAAATCCTTTTCATGATCTATTATTCTTAGAAATGGTGCATTAGTTAACAATTGCTTCAAATGATCGAAGCTTGTAGCACAATCAATTCTCCATTCAAACTTATTGTCTTTCTTTTGTAATGCAATAATTAAGTGGCCAAACTTGGAGAAGTTCTTAATGAACCTCTTGTAATAGCCTTCCAGTCCCGTAAAGGACCTAAATTCAACCACATTCTTAGGGGTTGGTCATTCTATGATGGCTTTAACCTTCTATGGATCAACTTCTACTCCCTCTTTTGAGACAATGTGCCCCAAGTAATGGATCTATGATTGGACGAATTCACATTAACTAAGATTTTCATAAATCTCATGTTATCTTAACAAATGTACTATTGCATCAAAATACTCTTCATGTTCCTCCTTGGCCTTTGAATAGACCAAAACGTCATCAACAAAAACAAATACAAATCTCTCAAGGTAGGGGCATAACACACTATTAATCAAGCATGAAAGTTGTAGGGGCATTAGTAATCCCAAAGGGCACTACCACAAACTTGTAATGCCCATACCTTGTCCTGAAGGTTTTTTTATGGATATCTTTGTCCTTAACGCGCACCTAGTGAAAGCCTGATCTCAGATCAATCTTGGATAATATTGTTTCCCCCCTTAACTAATCAAATAGATCATCAATACTTGGCAAGGGATGCCTATTATTGACAGTCACCCTATTCATTTGTCTATAGTCAATGCACAACCTGAGTGTGTCATCCATCTTCTTCACGAATAGAACAGGTGCTCCCCATGGAGATACGCTTGCATTTATGTAGCCTTTGTCAAACATCTCCTTAAGTTATAACTTCAGCTCAACTAATTCTCAAGTGCTTATTATATACAGAGTCTTTGATGTTGGAGTTGATCCTGGGATTAATTCAATAGAGAAATCCACCTCTCTATGGGGAGGAAACCTAGGAATATCCTCATGAAAGACATTTGAAAATTTCTTTAAAGTAGGTTATTTCCTCATAACATCAATGTCATCATTCCCTACGTTGTCATTAGCTTCAGTACTGCTAGAAATTTGTACAACAATTAAAATGCATCCCTTTCAGCGGCTTCTCTTGGCTTGCATAGCTAAAATTAATCTCACAGAAGTAGGTTTCAGTTTCCTTCACAATGTTCTATTCTCTCTAACTTCATCAAGGCATTCAATGGTCTTCTCAAAATAATCAACCTTAGTGCAATGCATATACAACCAATCCATCCCTAGTAGGGTGTCATATGCTTTGAGTGGAAACACATTAAAATTGGAAATAGTCAACATTCCATTTAGCTTAATCAAGCATGACCTGACTATGTGCTCTGCTCTCCCTCTCGTCCCCATGTCCAGTTGAACTAGCCAAGGCTTAGTATATGTTTCCTTCCATTTCTATAATCGATGCCTCATGATCAATTAGATGATTATCCAATATTTCATAGATTATGGGTAGACTGTGTGCTACATCTTTGATTGTCTCTTCTTCTTATGCATTGTATTGTCTCAATCTAGAGTGATTTTGTTGTGGGAAATCCTTCCTTAAGTGAATCCCTCCACAATTCCAGTACATATATGGACCCTTCTCATAACTCTTGGCTTCTTCTGAGGAGAGTGGCCTCTGCTAGTAGTGTTGGACCTTTGTTGATGTTCTTGATTAACAGGGGTCGTACTCGTTCCCTTGGTTTCCTTTCGCCTCTTTCCTTTAAACTTGGCATTGCTTTTGAACTTCCTGTCTAATTTATACTCAGGATTATGCCTAGATTGTTCATAGCAATGCTTCAATTTTCAAATTGTATCCTCTAATGTCTTAGGCTCATCGAAATCAATTATAAACTTGAAGTATTGTGGCAATCCAATGACATACCTCTGGATCTTTGTTTTTTCTTCCTTAAGCTAGGGAACATACCTTAGTAGCCTTAAGAATTTGGTGGTATACTCCTCATCTATCATTTATCCCAATTTGAGCTCATATCACTCCTTATCCTTCCTATTGAAGTATAGCTCGGAAATATAATTGTTCCTAAAATGTTCCTCAATTCCTTCCAAGACAACTCTTTTCTCTTATGTCCTTTATATTTTTTAGATCTTCCCACAAAATATTAACCTTTCATTTTAGGTTGAAAGTAATTACCTTTGCTTTTGTGTTCTCTAAATAACTATGAATTCTAAAGACCTCCTTCATTCCAAGTAGCCATGCCTTAACATCTTATGATTTATGTTTTTCACCTTCAAATGTAGGAGGCTTGGCCTTATTAAACTCCACCTATACATATTCTCTCCCCCTTATTTTCCCATGATGGTGGTGATAGTGATGATGATGTGGCATTTAGTGAGTGTTCTCATATTTTTGTTCATGGGTGCTTAAATCCTTTTCAGGAGTACACAGTAGAGTGCCTCCTCTCACAATGTCTTCACTTGACAACCTATGCCTCTTTCTAGATCTACTCTCATTTGAAATGTTAGTTTTTTATTGTTTTCCCAAATGACTCCACTTGTTTCTATGACTAATTCCCAACTCATGTTTCCTCTGCATTTGTAGGTCTGGTAGGCTTTGCAATATGTTTTCATTGACTTTTGTGTGTTTCTATTGTGTTCTAACAAGCCTTATATTGTCAATATTGTACCTCCCAATTTCAGGTTTTAAGCTTCTCAATGTATCCATCCAATCAGGAGAATATGATCCTCCTCCTTGTTCAACTAATATTTCTTCCTACCCATGGTGTGACTGGTCAGAGCTATACTATACCATCCTACTATTCATTCCTTGGTCCTTTGGTTCTATACTACACAATCCTACTATTCTTTCATTTATCGTTTGGTTTTACATTATACCATCGTTTATTGTTCACGTGGTCCTTGACCTTCATCTCTTTTGACCTTAGAGTCTTCTTATGTGTTGTCAACACACACAACCATTAGGTTTAAACAAAATTCAAATGTATAATAGATGTTATCACCTTGGCTTGTTGTTGGAAATTTGTTGGTGTAAAACTAGCTACAACATTACACCTGAATCGGTACATCAATATTTTTAAAATCATATAAATCATTAGTACCATTCTACATGCATATGTTCATCACAATGAAGACACACCAAAAAGTATATACGATTAATCCATGCAATATTCAGGTTTCTAACGATGATCACAAGGCTTTAAGGCCTCACTTGATCTCCAAAGGTCCAGTGTTGAGCCTTTGCTCTGTTAATTTTGTGATAGAGCCCATTTAATCTAAGTGTTGAACTTGGAAGCTCTTGATACCACCCTATAACATGCCCCCTATTATCCCTAATCCTTATTAAGGGTAGAAGGAGGCAGTTACTATGATGACCTAACTTCCAAAGTCTAATTATGGAAATTGTGTATAAATTTTGATCTATTTTGAATTTCTCAAAACTTAAAATGGATGACATTGTTGCATCTATCTCATTGAGACCTTTCCAATGATACAAATTTTCTCCAATTGAGTCACGGATTAGCATATATGGCCATTTCAAAAATGGCCCATCTAATAATGCCACATCATCTAACTTGCCATGTCGTGCATGTGTAGTCCCCACATCATGCCTGTGTGGTCCCCATGTGGCACCCACATGGATATCCAAGTCATAGGCCATGTCATTCCATGTGTTATTTGTCAACTTACTCATATCAAATTACAACCCTTCCTCTACAATTCGCATCCCTGGTATAATATAATGGTGGCCCCCTTTTAACCTTTCTAGATGTCGTGGGAGCCCCTCATTGCCACCTCATCCCGGAGATTAAATCCTAGGAATTCCTCTTGCAGTCTCTAAGATATTCATTTAAGGTGAACCATATGGGACTATGTGGATCCTCGTGGACGTCGCCACCATCATGGCCCAATACCTCCATTACAATTGCATGCTCAACTATTCCCTTCCACATCACCCTGATCATTCCCCTTTGTGATGCGTTCAACACTATCGAGATGACCTGGTATCTTTAAAATTTTGGGGTGACACAGAAAACATATGAGGCTTATGTGCTCCAACATGATGTTTCCACTAGCCCACCTTTCCATGTCCTCTCAGAAATAAAATCCTGGGAGTTTCTATAATGGCTCTGCTCAAAACCTTCAGGGTCCAAGACATCGGGTTGATGTCATCAAAATAAAATGTTAGGGTGATGTAAGATGATGTCATACCATCTGTGTGGCCTCCTCCGAGTGTGCCATAGGTCATGTGATTTAGGCCCTATTAGACCCATGAAAAGGTTAAAATACGATGCCACATGGCACTCCACGAGGGCACTATGTCACCCTCTTTACCATGTCATGTGCCTCATCATCTTGGGCCCCACCACAATTTCCAACACCTCATAATACAGAGGTTTCCCATATTATTTAACTGGAATTTCCCTTCATTATTTTGTGGTGGGGGAATTCAATCAACCCCACTATGTCAAGTCAGCCCAAGATTAAGATCCCACGAGTTTCCCTTGGGGCTCCCCTTGAAACTTCCATGGTAAAACCTCCAGGATGCATGGACGACTATATAATTCTCAACTCTCAACAACCCATATTTCTCCTACTTTAAGCGCTTGATCACCGTGCATGGTCACGGGATCAAGGAGGGTTAAGCCATTTCCTTCCAAAGTCTTATGCTTCAGACTTAAGAATTCCATCCCCACACTTAATAACTATTAATACACATATAAGGGGCTTCGCCAAAGCCTCTGATGCATGGTTTATAGATATAGAAGGGTATAAGCATGCCCTTTTCGAACTATCCCTCTTGATCTTTACTAAGACTTGGGCATGGCCATTAGACCACACACATACATACATACATACATACATACATACCTACATATATATATAGACATTATTTTATCTCTTCTGAGCTTTGCAAGAACTCGGCCCAACTCAGCTTGTAGCTTGCAAAACACACACACACACACAAACACACATATATGTATATATTTGTGTGTGTGTGTGTGTGTGTGTATGTTATTCGACATGAGCCTTACAAGTTATAAACCAAGGCCTACTGACCACATCATTTTCATACAATCACCCAATCAATTAATAGAGGATATTTACCTCTTCATACACATGTTATTAGAGCAATTTGCATGCTTAAGATAGATATAGGGATAAAACATTCCTAAGAAAACATTCAAGGAGCACTTCTATATAGGAAATAACATTCATTTTAGTTAACATGAACAATTTATCAACACAATGGCCAGATATTAAAGGATGTATGTGTGGTTAATTTAACGATTAATGGAGATTCCGATCTGTTCATGCTGAGGCAATCCTAGGTTAATTTCAAGCTTAGAAGTATCCACAGGAAATGAACCATTCCTTGAAATATTTACATCGATATCGATATTCCTCATTCATGTAGGAAAACAACACTCCTCAACATTATCATGACATAATTTCAACACACTAAACAGAGACCTGATAGTCACATGCACAAAGATATAAGATAATACTCATCTTATAAGAGATTTTGTAACTACAATTGGTACTCTAACTCTCCACCCAACCTTAGACAAGCTACAACCACACTTACTTGTAGTTGTCATCCTCAAGCCAGATTGTAGTGCTTGAGGTGGAGTGTTTTTTAGAGGAAACATAACCAATGTTGATAACTGAAACAGGATGTCACAAGGTCAATATGTCTACATCCACCAGCTACGAAAGCTTCCACTTAGTATTTCAAACTTTAAAGGCATGATTAACACCCATTCCAGGACAACACGGTATAGAGAGTCTCAAATCACTTCCAGGAGAAGAGAGTCCACATCAAGGGAAGGTTCATTAGTGGATAAGCTATTATTGGGTAAAGATATCATGTCTCTATGTACTTCATCAATGAGTCAATGACTAGACCTTCAACCCCAAGGAAACTCTTGGTGGTTCATCAGCCCTTACAAGTACCTAAGTGTCTCTTCCCAATCCAGAAGGTTCATCAATCCACAAGCTTCCAATGGGTTCTTCAACCTTCAGGAAATCTAATAGTCTCTATAATATTTCATAGAAAAAACCTCTTTAAGTGCTCCACAGGTAGTTACCCATTTTCAGATCTTGATCACTGTGATTTTGATCACTACTCTCCTATTACAACTTTGACCCTTGGAATAATTTCTTCCAATGATCACTCCTGCATATTTTTCCATTGTGCGTACATTCCCTTGAGTTCTCTACCTCCCCGATTTGTTTTCATGCCCCCCCAATGTACTAAATGTTTGTATTTTTCATGGATGCACATAGGTCAACTACCTTGGACAGCACAACCCATTCCTTCTTTGATTTTTATCCTTTATTTATTTTTGTTAGAGCTAAGAGACACATGGGCTTCTCCTTGTCTTATTTATTACACAATCAATTATTTAAACTTCTTAGCCAACCCATGGTTGATACATTTAAAATCACCAATTTCTCAAGCAATATCCCTCCCCAAGCAACTGGAATATATGTCCCTTTCTCTCAACCAATATATATATATTATTATATATATATATATATATATATATATATATTGCAATAGTTATAATGAGGTAAATTTTTAACCAAGGGTTGTCACACTACATGCCTTTCAAGAATTTGTATGAAAATTATTGGGACTGCATAGAGAAACCATTTTGAACAAATCCTACAACCCTCATGATCCAATGAGCTACACTCCATTAAGCAATTTCATCAAACACTTTGCATATGTTGCAAAATTTTCATCTTTATTGTATGTTTCTAGCCCATGCAGACCATATGTTACAACCTAGGCTTTGATAACACTTGTAACATTCCCCAACCCTCCATCTGGGGTGATGCCATGTGGTGCAGGTAAATTCTAAGTGCGGACATAAACAATTCCTCTAACCCAAGAGAGTGGGTCTAGCCACAAGCAAACAATCTGTGGAAAATCTCCTTAAGCTAGAATAAATTAAGAGGGCCTACCTCTTAGAACGTTATTGCGCTTAGTGATGATCCTACTTCCTCACTCCAGCTATCTTCCATTTCCTTCCTTCGAATACCTAAAATAAGCAAACAAAAACAACAGACGTGATAGTATACAATATTGTATTGAGCCTACTTAATAGGTCAAGGAACATTAAGCCATAAAGATGTAAAATGACACTTCATGTAGGAAATCAATCAATGCTGCATTTATATAAATCAGAAAGAGATTACAACTGGTGCCTTGATGTTGTTGGTCTCCTCCAACGTATCCGGGATCCCACACTTTTGCTAGCACTTCATGGATAGACTCAACAATGGAGTTTTAAGGCCTCTTTCCCTCTAGTCTCAAGCCAAACCAAAATCACACTATTCTCCCTCAAACATACACTAGAAATCTACAAGTTATAGATGACTTGTTGGTTATTCAGACTTGCTCCAAAACTCCAACTAGCTTTTGCTTGGGAAAAAGAGAGGTTTGTATAGCTTGGATGGATGGGAGATGGTTCATTTCAACATGGATGAAGGTCTTATCTCTTGAGGTTGTTCCATCCTAATAGGGGAAAGGAGCTCAAACTGATTTCCTCAGCTCTATCCGGCCCAACCATCTATCAAACTTCTGTTACGAATCTTCTAGACATGGAAGCTTCGGGTCCTTATCTAAAAAACCTTCCAAAAGAGGATCAGTGTGACTGGAAAAGGGCTCAGTTGATCTGAATGACACGAGGGCTAGTTTTAACCTTTGTAAATGGGCGCGAGAAGAAAATTGGTCAGTGTCATCAGTCTTGTAAACTGGGATAGAAGGAAGATTCTTGGGAAATGATGCAAAGGGGAATTATTTTGCTCATGAAGAGGGGAATACTAGGGGTTTCTTCATGATGGGAAAGCATGTCAAGTACACTGTAGAGGTCCTACAAGATCATGGATGGGGAGTACAGGGACAGTGACAAAATGTTGTGTAATAGATGCCCCCTAAAGCGTGAAGGTTGAACTAGAGTGAAGGGTGAAATGATTTACAAGTGGAAGTGGGGAACTAGAGTCCATCATCAGAAAACCTGCAAGAAAGCATAGATACATATACATCACTGAAAACTATGAATAATGATACATGAATCGTGGTATGGATGCAACCATCTAGATAATGATCATGTAAATAGATCCATGTCATGGGCACAACCATCCAGTAGAAAGGATCATAACGAAACCAAGATATGGTCGCAGCCATCCAATAATGAGAAGGATCAAATATAAAAACTCACAGTATGGTCGCAACCATCCATCTGAAAGAAACATGTATATCAACATGACCATGTCACATCGCCTCGCAACCTGGACTTGTGTAATCTTAGCCTAGGGTCTTGCGCTCCAAATGACCTGATCAAAGTACAAATCCTAACATGTGAATGAATTTGTTAAAGTCGAACATGCTAGAAAGTCGCTTGATTACTGGTCAACTATGTGAACCATTAACAAGCACGAGAGAAACCACCAATAATGACAATGGGCCTCAAGGTACTAGTAGCACAATTCACAAGGTGTGAATAAGGAACTGAAGTCGAACACCCATGAAATCATTCGATTGAAGGTCAATGATGAGAACCTATCGTGGAGTGTGAAGAACTTTCCATTAGGGCATGCAAGCTCTAAGGTATTGGAAGGGAGTCTCTCGGTCAACTTCCTAGATAATGAGCTGAAGTCGACAGGAAGTGACCGTGTCAATGGACGGCCATGATGTATCTCACATCATCGACATGAGACAAAGGGATGAAAATGATTTCAGATGATACAGAGAATCACGAGTAAGTGTAACTGCAGAAGGACTGACTCTTGAACATATTGGTGACACGATTCTGGAGTTTGGCAATTGTTGGATCCATAGGAACAGTGGTCATCATGACGTGGCAGAGATCAAATGGAAGGAAAAAATGAGCATCCCAACCGAGGAAGGTCAAATGAAAAGGAGGATATCCCAACCCAACACGAAGCAGAAAGTGTCATGTCCAAGAGTGAGTTTCCAACATGACTGATAGAATTTCCAAATTTTCCCCCACCATTTCTTGTAGATACCCCAATTATTTTTTATCACAAGCTTGAAGGGGATAACATATGCTTGCACTGTAAGTTCATCCTTCAGACGAATCTGACCTAGTAAGTTTAATGAACCATAGGAAGGAGAAGCTCATGTTCATCATGACGACAAATCAAATGTCGTTTAATGTTTTAACGAGTCTGACAAAGGGGTAGCTCGGTATCTTTTTCATTTTTAGAGAGTTTCAAAAAGACAAGGAAAATAAAACTCAACATGGTCCCTTTTCATACATTTGTGTCTCTCGAGCCCGAAAAGGTAGAAAATGGTACTTGAGAGAACCGCTTGACCATTTCAGTTAAGGAATACCTTTTTCGTAAATAGTTCATCCCAGCCCAAAAAAGGGGTCAATGTATATTGGGTGAATGACATTTAGCAACCTTTAACGAGTTCAAAATGATAAGAGATCGGCAATATTTTTGTGTTTAAAGAGTTGGAAAAGAGCTTGAAAGCAGACCCCCCATTTTACTCTCTTTAACGAGTCAGAAAGGGAAAAAATACTTGGCGATATTTTCATTTGAGTTTTACGAGCCGAGAAAAGAGCTTAAATTTGACTCATCCTAGAGGAACGAGTGGTATAAATGGTAGCAACTGGTTCCGCTTATGATGGAACTACTCAAAACATGTAATGGTCAAGAGGTTGGCTAACAAAACCACTCATTGTTGCGGTTCCTCACCTAGAAAGGAAAAAAAAACCAAGTGAAAGCATATGATTAGCCAAAGAGATGGTGGCGATGGAATAAAACAACCAAGGATCATCTAGCAGAAATCAGCTGATTAAAACAGCAATCACGAGATGTAAATTGGGCATGGGTTCATTTTTACACAAGCGTGAACCATGCAGAACTCTGCTTGGATTTAGTTTCATGTTTACACAAGCTTGAAATGAAAAACTATGCTTGAGATAATTTTGCATGCCTCCAACATAATGACTCAATTCGAGGTACATGCCCCCCAAGCTTCATTTCATTCAACTAGGTGAATGGAATGAAGGTTCACTTTTGAGATCAGGAAGACTCATCTGGGATTTTATGAGATCTTAATAAAAGACTTGATTTGGAAAAAGGATGTGCTTCATTTTTTAATGAGGTTGACACAGCAAAAGAACTATCCTCAAGACCCTTGTTTCATTTTTTAAGGAGGTTGTCACAAGACAAGGAACCATCCTCATGACTCCTTATTTCAATTTTTAACGAATTTGACACAAGACTAGGAAATATCATCACAACGTTTTTCATGACCCATAAGAGAACATGGTTCCCAAGAGGTCTTCACTAGATGGAAGAACCACGCTCTGGGAGGAATACATGTCATTTGGTACCAAACACAGATCGGGTTCCAATGCCCCCAGTACATAATGTACAATACCATCTATGTGATCATCAGCAGATGCGGAGATGGAATGGGTAGCCACATAGTTGACCTATGGTGGGGAAGGTACTACTTGCAAACAAGAGCTGATAGGGGATGATGGTGCAAAGGAGGTGCATGATGACCAATAAACAACAGTTGATCAATAGTCACAATTCTCCCTTCATGCGGAAAACAAACCACATGGAAAAGTGAAGAAACAAGAGCTCCCATGACATAAATATAGTCGTGTCCAAGGAGAATATTGAAACCTAAGGGACCTTGGACAACCATCATGTCTATATAGATGATCTTTCCTCCCAAAGTAATAGGGAACTTCAAAAGGATCCCTAAGGGTTGATTGGTTCCTTCGTTGAAAGCCAACTGATTCTGAGTGACAGGCACAAGCTATGGGGAACCCAAAGCTTGCCAAGTACTACCAAGTGCCATGTACTACCATATTATAGGCTTGTGCTGTGATCTAGAAAGGCACATAAGATGGGAGGCAAAAAGCAGTCAATTGACTCCAATCAAAAGAGATGACATAAATACTTGGTGGGGGTATCATATGATTGTCCCCGTGCTCTACAGGAATAGAAGAAAGAATCTCCTAAACAACCGGGAGGGGAGGGTCACTCTTTGGTTCGTGAGAATCTGAGGAGATGAGAGGAACATGAGCAGTATGATCACCACTCTCTTCGGGAAAAAAATGATCAACTAAAGGCAGAGACAAGTCGACACTCTTTCTAGCCAATGGTTGGTCAAGAACAAATATAAGAGAGTCTTGCTCAGGAAGAACAGGATGGGAAAGAGATGAATCCAAGTCAATCTCTTTACCAACCAGGTGAGGTTCAAAAGAAAGCATTCGATAACCAACAGGTAGTTGGAGTTGAGGAGCTGTAAGGTTTTTGAAAATTTTGGAAGCTTTATCCATAAGAGGACAAAGGTGAAGAAGATGCTTCCCTTCACATAACCTACAGGGAATCTAATATTTCCCTTCTTCTTACCATCAATAGTTGAAGGTGTAGCATCAACATGATCTCTAGAGGTCGATGGGGATGGTCGATTCAGGTCTTGAGACCATACCTCTAAGACTCTAGGAATGTCAGGACAATCTCAAAGGAAATGGTTACCCTTACACAGCTTGCAAGGGAACCTGACCTTCCGAGGAGGATCAGAAGGTTTGATTACATGAGGTGCATTTGGAGTAACAATTGCACAGTTGGCCTCTTGCTAATCTGATTTCTTCTTCTTCATCTTCTTCTTCTTCTTAGCCTCCTGGTTACTAGATTTCAAATTTTCATCAGGTGAAGTAGAAGGGGAAGATGAAGAAACAAAAGAAGAAGGTGAGAGGTCAACATTAGAATCATCGTGATGTGATTCAAATGAAGGAGACAACTAGACAGGAGTTGGGACACTCAGGACCACCGAGGTCGAAAATAACCAGACAGGTAGACCAATGGTTAACCCAAGAAGGGACAATGTTGCCATATAAGGAGCACCAGCATTTCCAAAAGAAGGAAAAGGACCAGGATTCCCATGCGAAGGGAATCCTTAACTAGCAGACTCTGGAAATGTTGTTATTGGAATCGACCCTAAAGAATTACTAAGGAATATAACTTTAACTAGGAATATTTCGGGGGAAGTTAATTTTAGAACACTAAAACAAAACTTTGCCTTTTCATGTTTTAAGAGTCCATAAAAGGGAAAAAGGTGACTCTAGTCACTTTCAAAGTTAACGAGCTCGAAAGGACAAGTGCTCGATGATCTTTTAAATTTAAAGATTTAGAAAAGACCAAAACAACTGCTCAGGATAATCTAGGCAAAAGGATTACCAGGTAACTGTGAACTGCAGAATACCTCCTGGCGAACCAAGAAGTACGGGTAGGAAATCTCCCCAAATGTTGTGTTCGGTGTATCATGTTTACAAGGTCGTAGACTCGACTTCCTACGAATAAAATATTGTAGGCCTATTAGGGTCTCCCTTTATATACACTAAGGTACAAGGAGTACAAGTTCGTGCTAGCGTTGTCTAGTGCGGAAGCGAATGACATCTGCTAGGTTTAAAGATGCCAAAACACGTTTCTAGCATAGAACTCTAAATGTAAGTGTTAAGTTTCAATGCTTCTTTAGGTTAATTCGATAAATTTTAATAGTTGATCTTGAATTAGGCTTCAATTACAAGGACCTACCACTATCATCTGACAAAACTGCTACATGCAGCTACATGAGAAAAGAGATATTTGTCTTCGATGAAAGTTAACACTAATTGAGAGATAGGGAACACAAAATCAATGCAACAATCAAAGAATGAAATCTTTCTCTAATAAATCTCCAAAATGTGCTGAATCTTCCTATCGAATGCACTTCAACTAGTCCTTTTAACAGTAAAGAGAATTCATTTCTTTTCCAATGCAAATGATGATGCAACTCTAATATTTAATGATGCTAACTAATGTACCATATTGATTCAACAAACTAGAATTATGTATTTTTCAATGAAATGAGAAAACGAATATTTCACAAACACTTCAATGAAACACTTCCAATACAATCAACCTCGAGCAAATGAAAAGCACAAAAGAGAATTCCTTCCAAACTAATGATGCAAAAGACTTAACCAAAAACAAGATGGGAAATGTGATCTATGCCCAAAAAGAGACGCTCAATCAACAAACGAAACTTTTGAAACTTGTTAAATGGAAATCAAAGCAACAAAAGGACTAACAAACGAAATGCAAGGAGCAAATTGACTATCGACTTGACTCGCTGAGCACACAAATAGGTGAATGGATAAAAACCTAGATGCTCTAGGGTTATACACCATATAAGAACTCAAGAAACCAAGTGAATAAAATGCAAATCAACCAATCATACAGACCAGGCTAAAAGAGCTTTCCAGCCAAGGAGAACACAGTAAAATTAAGCTGAGAGACAGAAATCAAAAGGGCAAGACACATTGGCTATGATCTAGGGTAAACCTTGATCTTCACCTACAGGAATTGGTGCGACTGTCTCACTAACAACACGTGCAAAAAGGGGGTCGATGAGACTGTTTTTGAGAAACTCATGCTGATTGGCGCGATTGTCAGAAAATAAACGCGCTGACCGAGGATTCAAGGAAAAAAATAAAATATTTCAAAGGCTAAGACTAGACTTGCCACTGTAAATTTCAGGCTCAGAGCAGTAAACCAGGAAAAGTAGACAACGCTAAAGGGAAATGGTGATACTATAAAAGTTCACACAAAACCATAAAAACAAAATCAATAAAACAGAAGGATTGGCTCCCCAGTATGGTCGCCAATTTGTGGTGCAGGTAAATTCTAAGTGCGGACACAAACAATTCCTCTAGCCCAAGAGAGAGGGTCTAGCCACAAGAAAACAATCTATGGAAAATCTCCTTAAGCTAGAATCAATTAAGAGGGCCTACCTCTTAGAACATTATTCCGCTTGGTGATGATCCTGCTTCCTCACTCCATAATCTTTTGTTTCCTTCCTTCAAATACCTAAAACAAGCAAACAACAAATGTGACAGTATACAATATTGTATTCAACCTACTTAATAGGTCAAGGAACATTAAGCCATAAAGATGTAAAATGAGACTTCATGTAGGAAATCAACCAATAGTTGCATATATATAAATCAGAAAGAGATTACAACCGGTGACTTGACGTTACTGCTCTCCTCCGGCGTATCTGGGTTCCCATACTTCTACTAGCACTTCATGGATAGCCCCAACAATGGAAATTTTAAGGCCTATTTCCCTCTAGTCTCAAACCAAACCAAAATCACACTATTCTCCCTCAAGCATACACTAGAAACCTACAAGTTATAGATAACTTGCTGGTTATTCAAACTTGCTCCAAAACTCCAACTAGCTTTTTCTTGGGAAAAATAGAGGTTTATATAGCTTGGATGGATGGGAGATGGTTCCTTTCATCATGGGAGAAGGTATGATCTCTTGAGGTTTTCCCATCCTAATAGGGGAAGGGAGCCCAAACTGATTTCCTTGACTCTATCTGGCCCAACCATCTACCAGACTTCTGTTACGAAGCTTCTAGACATGGAAGCTTCATCTCCTTATTTAAAAAACCTTCAAAAAGAGGATCAATGTGACTAGAAAAGGGCTCAGTCGATCTGAACGGTGCGAGGGCTAGTTTTAACCTCTGTAAATCGGTGCAAGGAGAAAACTGGTCAGAAGCGCCAATCTTGTAAACTGGGATTGAAGGAAGATTCTTGGGAAATGATGCAAAGAGGAATTATTTTTCTCATGAAGAGGGACATACTGGGAGTTTCTTCATGATGGGAAAGCATGTCGAGTACACTATTGAGGTCCTCTAGGATCGTGGACGGGGAGTACAGGGACAGTGACAAAATGTTGTGTAACATGCCACCATCCAAAGACATTGATATCTTAATTACTAATAAGACGTTATATCTATCTATCTATCTATATATATATATATTATATTATATATATATATAATATATAGCATGATAGAGTATCAAAATATCATGCAAAATAACCATAGAGAATAAAAAAAAAAATGACAAAAACAAGGTTTAAAAACTTATTTGATAAAATCATGTAATTGGTTGTAGACCTTAAACGTATCACTCAGCCATAGACCACTTTGCTCCAACTCTCTCAGCAATGGGTCACCTACGAGCTCAGGTCATGATTGTATAGTACCAATGACTATCCAAGCCAGGTTCATGTATAACATCGAATATAAATAGGTCTAACGTACCAATGCTAAATAGCCTCCAACCAATGCTCTCATGTCTCTCATCAACCCACACAATCCAAGGTAGTGTAGCCCCTTCTCTACACCCACAGTCCATATGGTTATGCCACTACCCTTCTAGGGTTTTCAAACTGGGCCACCCAAAGATGTCTCGGATCCTTGTGGCAATTAGGAGTTCCAACTACCATCAGGGACCTACAGGTATTATCTAGGCCCATACAAATACATCATGTTCTTGCACTCCTCCCTTCAAGGATCCATCTTTCCCCAAGGAAACCGAAGGAGAAATACACTTGTGCACTGACCCACCAAAGGTCCTCAGGATAATGTAACTAGGGATCCTTCGGTTCTCCTCAGAACCAATACCACAATCATCCCTTGGTAGTCTCTATAAGAAAGGAAGGTTGAATGTGTCATATTCCCCTCCCTTTCCCATTTATTTATAGTTTAGGATGATAATATATTACATTATTTTAATATTATTCCTACAATTACTTTAGGGATATTATAACCATAATAATTATTTGGCTTAGGAACCATGTTTTGGTTTCATTACCTCACCTTTCCATTTTTTTCAAGTCCTAGCCCCCATACCCTCTTCATCCCCTAGTCTATAGTTGTGGTGTCATGTATTATTACATATGCACTCTACATGTTACATCTTCTAGGCTCATTGGCCTTTTAACACATGGTCTCTTTAGCCTGACCACACAGGAACCCTATCCTTAAAGAACATACATACACTGGCCCATTATCCTAATACATTTATACACACAAAGGCATGCAGGACTCAATAGAACTTGGTTCACCAGCCTAATTAACATGTACTAGCTCACCAGCTTAATTGTCATGTGTACATATATATTGCAATTTTGTGTTCCCATTAGGGTTGTTACGCATGTCATTGATCATATTATTTACTTGATAAATAGAAGGAATTCAACTTGATTGGATGATGGACTTCAAGAGGAGGCGTGGATAGGCGAAAGGGAAAATAAATCATTTCTTAAGACTTTTTCCTGTGACAAAGTTTTTCATGTCGATCGAGAAAATATAACAAAGCTCAATGAGGAAAAATCCAAAAAGTGTACTTTTATTATATATGGAGATAATGATTTGGGCCAAAAAAAAAAAAAAAAAAAAAAAAATTGTACTGGAAATGTGGTATTCAATGAGAAGTTCATGTTTAAATATCAATTTCAGAGAAAGGAATAGGAAAAAGAAAACACATAATACACAAACTTTGATGAAATTGGATAAAATAAATTCACAAGCGCCATAAAACAAAACAATTCAACAACAATAGAAACAATAGGTACCACAAACTCCTAAAAGTGTTGTTAGAATATCAACTAGGTTAAGCAGACGCCCTTGAATGATACTCTCCTTTATTGTATTATGTATTGTTAATTGATTTTGGTGAGCCAAAAAGATATGAAGAATCAATGCAATTAGAAATTAGAATGAAATGGGAGCAATTCATGAAAGAAGAGATGGACTCTTTTGTACATAACCAAACTTGGGACTTTGTCGCATTTCATGTAGGTGAAAGTGCATTGCAGAATAAATGGGTTTATCGGTTGAAGGAAGAAGATGGACGCAAAAAGAGGTAAAGGGTAAGACTTGTTGTAAATGGGCTTAGACAAAGAAAGGTATAGATTTTGATGAAATATTTTCTCTTGTTAACATAACGTCTTAAATTAGAACTATTTTAACTTTTGTGGATGTAGAAGATTTTCATCTCGAGCAATTATATGTAAATACAACTTTTCTCCATGAGGGCTTGGACTAAGATACTTTTATGCAACAACCATAGGGTTGAGGTCAAAGGGAAGGAAAACTTTGTATGCAAATTGAAGTAGATCTTGTATGGTTTAAATCAAGCTCCAATAGTGGTATTTGATTTTTGATAGGTTTATGACATAACAAGGTTTTTGTTGATGTCAATCCAACTATTATGCTTACTTAAGAGACTAGATAATGGCAGTTATATTATCTTATTACTATATGTAGATGGCATGCTTGTTGTAAGGTCTAACATGCAAGATATACCTTTCCTTAAAAGAAAATGAGCTAATTCACTTGTTATGGAGGATTTGGGTGCTACAAAGAAACTATAGGTATGAGAATAAGAAGAGATAGGGAAAATCATATATTAGCATTATCTTAAAGTAAAGGTATTGGAAATATTTAAAACAAAAGATGAAAAATCATACAGGTGGATATTGGAAGCCACCCACCTATTCCACTTGGACCCCAACCAATGTTTCTTTCAGTTTCCTTAATTATAGCACAGTTTGCTATTTTTTGTAGTTTTTCAGGCCCTAAAATTTTGGAGTTGTTTTAAGGCCCTAAACTATGGTTTTTTGCAAAACGGGCAACGTGTTGTTTCCAATAGGGCTCTGCAATCAAAAGTTGTAGTCCTTATATAGTTATTTCTAACAGGGTATCGTAGGCATCAAATGGAGATCGTATGCCAAAGTTATTACCCTAGGAAGTTAATGTACCAAATTACCCCAACGAGGCCCACAAACTTTTAGTGCTTCATCTCCTAGGGTTATTTTTTTATGCTTGGAGTTTTCCATTATTTCTAAATAATAAATAGGCCTTCAAGCCTCATTGTAACATAGTTCATAAAGGTATGTAGCCACCACACATCTTCTCAAATATAAGCTACCATCACTTGAACTAATTTATTTCCTTTCTGCATGTAAATCATTTTTAGTACTTTGTTATTAACTAATTAAAGTTATGTTTTCATTATATCTCTATGTTTATGTTTATATCTATACTTCATTTCGTTCCTACATAAATTTAGATCAGTGTTATCAGAGTGGTCTTCTCTTTCTTTGTTTTTTTGTGCATGTCCCCAACGAGGTCGAGGTATAAGGAGTTAGGGTTTGAACTAGTTGAACCTTTAAAGAACTAGCCTCGCCGACCCTAAAGACCTCCTGTGGTAGAAGAAAATAAATATGATGGAGCAGCAGATCATTTCAAAATATTGCTCGAAGAATCCCTCGAGCAACAAAGGAACAAGATGATGACAACTTTTTTGAATCACAACAGTTGCCAGGAAGAGAATTCGAAGTGATGTTTTGCAGTGAGGGGCAAGGATAGTTCCGAATGGAGATTTATCCTGATCTGGGAATACTCAACAAAGGAGGTAGAGAGAGATCTGAGAGATGCAGTGCAGAGGCTAAGTTGGCCAGCATAGGCTGATGTAGAGGCATCGCAGAGCCTTGAGGAGGTCTATATTTTGCTGGAAAAATATGATTTCTAAAGTTGAAAGTTGGGGTGTGAGACCAGGAGGTGGAAATCGAAGTTCCTGGGAGGCAAATCGATCAGTAGAGGGAGTGGTATTGTCCCTAGACGTTGTGACTTTGGGCTGACGCAGTGACTACACAAGGGCAACTAGGGGCAAGACATTCTATGGTTGGATCTGTTGGGATCGCCTGTGATAGTGTGAGGTACTTCTCACTATTCTTCTATTAGTGATATTCTTTGTACTGGATAGTTAGTAAGGCAATCAAAGACTGTATTTAGTATTACTAATGCATAATAATAAAACCCTCAATTGTTGCACTATTTTTCCCACATTAGGTTTTTCCGGAGACTTTTGTCCAAAAATAACTGTGGAGATGTGTGTGATGTTTATTTATCTCTTGTGTTGTATTTAGTTTCTGTAGTTTTTATTTGTGTAGGTTGCAGTGTATTTAATTTGATATTTTCCATAGCACACAGCAAGTAAATTGATTAATCGAATTAACAGTTAGAAGAATTAACATCAATTACTGCAGTAGGAATCAGGTAACCAATTTTTCACATGGTATCAGAGCACAGATCGTGAGTAGAACAACTCAAAAGCATAAAGGAAGAGGAGTTTGAAATTATTGCAGAGGAGGTGATTTGAAACCTAGAGGCAGCACAATTTGTGGTCCAAGGAGGTCAAAGTTTTGAGGAGAGTTTGATTTCTCTAAGTGGGGTGATAGAGAAATTAAATCTCTAGATCGAAGCTTTCTAGAGGCCGAAGTGAGCAACATACTTTTCCTTGCAGATTAGATTTTCAGCTGGGACGCAAATATTTTGCAGCAGTTGCTGGAAGAATAGCGTCAGTGGGAGAGAAGGAGAAACACTAGAGGGAATTATTCCTCAGAGGTCTTCCAACCAAGAATTTTGATTTCTCATTAGTTGAACAATGACGGGGAGAAACAACTCTACTACTCTGGCAGGGAGTGCATAGGCCAACCCATTGCTGCACAGAGGAGAGATGAGGAAATTCAAATTTTTCATTGGCAGAGATGGAAACTAGTAGATTGTGAGATCAAGATCAGTTAGACAATGCATCCAAATATTTGATTTGGAAGGCGAGGATGTCATGCCTTCTGAATAAACATTTTCTCAAGATCTACATCAACAGTGTGGTAGTTGAGCCTGTGGATCCAGATCCACTTAAGTACAATGGAGAGATGACGAAGGCCAAGCAAATGATCCTCGATGGAGTGAAGGATCATGTAGTATGTCACATCTCAGGAAAAGGGACTACAAAGGAGATGTGGGATGCCTTGTCCACACTATATCAGGGATCTTCCGAGCAGTGGAAATGTACTTGGAGCAGAATATGAGATCCATGCAGATGCAGAAGTGGGAACGCATTGATCCACTCCTTTCAAAGCTTCAGAAAACCTGAGATGAGTTGGCAGTTGTGGGGTCAACACCTCAGCCTACCGAGATGGTGAGGCTGGCCTTGAATTCAGTTTCAAAGAGTGGCAATCATTTGTCTAGAGCATTCTCGGTAGGGATAAATTTCTAGATTGGGAAGGAATGTGGGCCACCCTTTAGCAAGAAGAGATGAGGAGGGACTTGGTCAAGTGTAAACTTGATGGCAACAACAGCACTGGGAAGAAGCCCGAGTAGGAGGATGAGAATGCAGCCCTCACATCTAAGGAGCAGTAGGAGCAGTGGAAGAAGAAGAAAGATGTTTCGAAGATCAAGTGCTTCCGATGTGGTGAACATGGTGACTATTGAAAATGGCAACAAGAAATGCTAAAAATATAAGTGTTAAAAATAGCACTGCTATAAATAGCAGTTCAGTTCCCGGTGTTGGACATAGCAACAAGGAATGAAAAATGGAAGTGATTGAAATAGAATTAGCAGTTGTTTGTAAAATAATTAGTTAATTCATCTTGAGTAAATTAGTTGTAGAAAATCAAACATGAAGTCTATGTGGGGACATTCAATAGTTACCCCATTAATTGAGGAACTTATACATCAGTTAACTTAGTCAAGTCCAGTTAGATTAATTCAAACAGTTTGTTGAATTAATTGTGAGTTCAATTAGTTAATGCATGCTTGCATGTAACTGCTGCACCTCAGATAACTGAATATTCTCTCATAAATAACTCATGCATGTTAGTGCAATCAGAGACCCAGTTGAGATCAAAGGAAGGGACAGTGTACTATCAGCTGGAGGATTTTTCCTATATAGGAAACTCATCCATGTAGAAGGAATTATCTCCTTCAGTTTTGTGCAGTTATTTCTGAGCAAAGTGAGTAGTGTGAGGTGGGAATTCACACAAGTGGAAGCACTTGGCCCCAGGAAAAACTGCGCAAGGAAATAGGAGGCTTGGAGGGCAGAGAAGAAGGTTATGAGAGCCTTTGACTGTCTATGAGCAGTATTGTTTGATTGCAGAGAGAACATGATAGTTTGAGAGTTGATTCTTTTTGTATCTTGAACAAGATTTCCACTTGTATGATAATACAGAGATTGGAGTTTTAGGCTGAGGCTTTCCCCGGGTTATTTCTTTTATGTTATATGTGATTGCTTTCTCATTCTCAGTTATATGTGTTCTCAGTGATCTTGTTCATATTCGATTAAGCTTCTGCAAAGTTTGATGTAGAAGTAGGTCTTGTATTTTGCTTTAGTCTATTGCATAATCTGTTGATGTACAGTGGGAATTTCTACATGGTATCAGAGAAAAGGTGATCAAAGGAGAAGAACAGTATACTAGAAGGGAGAAGTTCGAAGTTTGTGATCCCTGAATATAGAAATCAAGTTCTTATCACATCTTAATTTCACCAATGGCGTTCAGCGGTTTAAGACTCGAGTATGCCCTTGATGGCAGCTCGAATTATATAGCCCGGAAGGATTGCATGGAAGTAGTATTAGAGGATAACGGTCTAAATGAATTCATTGATCAAGAAGTCCCCAAGCCGACTGATGTTACTCAATTGGCGAAATGGAAGAAATGTGTGGCTAGAGCAAGGAGAATCCTTCTGGAGGGAGTTCGAGACCACATAGTCTCGAGTCTCCATGGGAAGGAGACACCATTTTCGATGTGGAAAACATTGAAAGATTTATATCAGAATAACAGAAATCAGAGGAAGCTAGCGCTGAAAGACAAGCTTCAGAAAATCAAATGTGAAAAGGGCGACACGATCTCTACATATCTGAACAAGCTCACCACCTGCAGGGATGAGACTGGAAGTGTAGGGATCATGACAGTCGATGATGACATGGTGAGTCTTACACTCCTCGATCTTCCTAAGAGTTGGCATAGCTACCAAGACTCGGTTAATGGAAGAGAAAAACTACCAAATTGGGAATGACTTTGGTCGGACCTAATGCGGGAGGAGATAAGAAGAAGCACCAAAGATGGATTCTCATCAAAGCAAGATGATGAGGAAAATCTAGCCGTAGTGAGTAAGGTGAAGAAAGGGAGGATAAGGATCCTCATCCCAAATCGAGTTCTTCCCATGGTGGGAAAAAGTTTGACAAATCGAAAGTGTGATGCTTTCATTGTCATGACGTGGGCCATTTTGCTACAAATTGTCCACTAAAGAAATCCAAGAAGGGATCCTTGGAAGGATCAGAAGATGAGGCACTTACCTCACAGTTCGAGTTGGATCTCACTCTCATCGCATGCATGGTTTCATCCATGGTGGGATGTGGTTGGTTTCTTAACAGTGGAGCTTCTTTCCACATGAACGGTGTCAAGAGTTTGTTCAGTACCTTGGAGGAGAAAGATCTCCAAATACTCATAGCGATGGGTAATGATGAAAAGTATAGTGTCTCAGGTGTAGGCACGGTTGTTTTTTAGAGGGAGCATGGAGCTCGCATTACCTTGACCGATGTCAAGTATGTACCAGGACTGAAGAAAAAATTGGTATCGATCACAATGCTAGAAGACAAAGGCTACAATGTAGTCTTCAGTAAGGGAAAGGTTTTCCTTCGACACATCACCACGAGACAGGTGAAGCAGATCAGTTCACGAGTCAAGAACCTTTATGCTCTTGAGGTTCAAGATGCATGCAAAGCCTTGAGGAGCAAGGCAACTGATGGAGACTTGGGCGTTGAGAGGGACAGTAAATTACCTCTCAAGATGCAGCGCCAGAAGAAGTCTCAAACAATTGTGGAGGAGCCACAATTGGTGAAGCAGCTTCAGGAGGTTATGGAGCAGCCACAACTAGAGAATCTAAGAGGAGATTGAGTAGAGACATATACTCATGCAGATACCTCCAGTAGGGGGGAATTTCAAGCCAAGTGGGTAGAGGAATCACATGCATCCATACCTCCAGGTCGGAGGTGGGGCGATGTGGAGTGACAGTCCCAAGAAGGCTAGAATAAGGACAAGATCATTGAGGTGCCCAACCTCTTTGATTAAACCTTGCTAGGGAGCCCCAATGAGGAGTAGCAGGACTAGCTGAGTGGGTAGAGGTTGATGCAGATGGAGCGACAGAGAGAGCTACAATGCAGGAATCCCAAGATAGTGCATAGCTAGCCAGTTGCAACAATGCAAGAGGCACAAGAGTGTTTCACCAGTGCAAGATCACACTGAGAGGTATGCAACGATGCGAGATGCATGGAGTGTTGCAGTAGGTAATAGGTCACATAGGGAGCACTTGTCAGTGGCAGAGGAAACTTCAGCATCAGAGGGTGTTTCTAGCCCAACAGGGAGGTCAGTTTTGAGATTTTTTGTTTCTAGATTTACTGGAGCAATAACACTTGGGAGAAATGTTGCAAGCAGAACATTCCAAAGGTTCAGAATTGGGTTTGAGTTGAATGCATTTCTTATTGAGAGGGAGTGTTGTAAATGGCAACAAGAAATGCTAAAAATAGAAGTGCTATAAATAGCAGTTCAGGTCCCAGTGTTGGACATAGCAACAAGGAATGGAAAATGGAAGTACTAAAAATAGCATTGCTATAAATAGCATTTCAGGATGGATTCCTATTTTAGTTAGTCCCTGAACTAAAATAGAGAAGTAAAAATTCGAATTTGATCTTAGCAGTTATTTGTAAAATAATTAATTAATTCATCTTGAGTAAATTAGATGTAGAAAATCAAACATGAAGTCTATGTGGGGAGATGGAACAGTTATCCCATTAATTGAGGAATTTATACATCAGTTAAAGAGATAAGGATGAGTTGTAATATTGAGTTGTAATTAGTTGAATCAGTTAACTGAGTCAAGTCCAGTTACATTAATTCAAAGAATTTTTTGAATTAATTGTGAGTTCAGTTAGTTAATGCATGCTTGCATGTAACTGTTGCACCTCAGGTAACTGAATATTCTCTCATAAATAACTCACGCATGTCAGTTCAATTAGAGACCCAGTTGAGATCAGAGGAAGGGACAGTGTACTATCAATTGGAGGATGTTTCCTATATAGGAAACTCATCCATGTAGAAGGAATTATCTCCTTCAGGTTTGTTCAGTTATTTCTGAGCCAAGAGAGTAGTATGAGATGGGAATTCACACAAGTGGAAGCACTGGACCCCAGGAAATAATGTGCAAGGAAATAGGAGGCTTGGAGGGTAGAGGAGAAGGTTGTGAGAGCCTTTGACTGTCTATGAGCAGTATTTTTTTATTGCAGAGAGAGCATGATAGCTTGAGAGTTGATTCTTTTTGTAACTTGAACAAGATTTCCACTTGTATGATAATACAGAGATTGGGGTTTTAAGCTGATTCTTTCCCCGGGTTATTTCTTCTGTGTTATGTGTGATTTATTTCTCATTCTCAGTTATATGTGTTCTCATTGATCTTGCTCATATTTGATTAAGCTTCCGCAAAGTTTGATGTAGAAGTAGATCTTGTATTTTGCTTTAGTCTATTGCATAACCTGTTGATCTACAGTGGAAATTTCTACAGTGACTACGTTACATAGTGTCTTCTCAAGAAGAAGGACAAGGATAAGAAGCATGATCTTAAGGATGCATCATCACAGATCAAGGAGGAGGAGTTTTCCATGATCGCCCTAAGGTGGGGTGATATAGAAACATAGTTTGAAATAACTACAGATGTGCAGGATCCTTGAGGCGAACACCTCTTGGATCAATACCTTGCTACGGGAGCCCAAATCAGTAGTAGCGGGATGGAACGAGTCAGTTGATGCAAAGGAGTGTTGGAGTGACAGTTGCAGTGGCTAGGAGCACCAAAGACTGAGCAACACAGAGCTAGAGCTGGCAACAGTGCAGTTGGCAGATAGCAGAGTCAGCAGTAGTGTAGAGGCTTTAGAGGGTTAGCGCATAGAATAGCAGTAGTCAGAACTCCAACAACATATGCATCATGGTTAACACCTACTTAGTAATTTTGGATGCTTTTCTGTTGTTGATGCAGTAGCAGAAGTAGTTAGAGAAGGTTGCAGTGCAGATGCAGTATTGGCAGTGGCAGTGCCAGCAACAACACATATGCAGAACTTATGAGTGTTTCATTACATATGCAATGTTGGCAATGGCATTGTCAGCAGTAGTACAGATGCAGCATTTACACAGTATTTGGTGGGCAGGATGTCAGACATCAACAATGTAGAGGGAGATGTTATAGAGTTAAGGTGATGCTTCAGTAGGTTGCATTCCTAGAGCACATTCCTCGCTAAGAGTGAGTGTTGATTTTTGGTAGTATCAGATGTGCTCTAAGCCTAAAAATTTTCAGGGAGGCTTAGACACATGTATTTCGCTATATTCGAGAATCATTTTGGGAAACTCCACCGGGAGACATTTTTATTAAAATAATTAATTGTTTTTAATGGGTGCCTAAGTCTAAACTGAGGAAATTAAAATAATTAAAGGGTATTAGTCTAATTGTGGGTGAAACTTCTAGAACAAGATGATGATCAAGCAAAAATGATATGAGCCATTGGTTAGGACCTAATATGGGTCATTGGTTCTCAACATAAGGATTATAAGAGGAGGCTTGATGGGCATTTGGAAAACACATCGAGTGGACATCAGAAGATCAGATTTCTGAAGCACAACAGTTACCGGGAAGAGAATTCAAAGTGATCTTTTGCAGTGAGGGGTAGGGATAATTCAGGTTGGATATTTCTCCTGATCCAGGAATACTCAACGAAGGAGGAAAAGAGAGATCTGAGAGAGGAAGAAGCTAAGTTGTCCAGTGTAGGTTGACGTAGAGGCAGCGCAGAGCCTTGAGAAGGTCGTATTTTGCAGGAGGAATCAATTTCTAAAGTTGAAAGTTGTGGTGTGAGACCAGGAGGTGGAAATCAAAGTTCATGGGAGGCAAATCAATCAGCAGAGGGAGTGACATTTTCCCTAGACA
This sequence comes from Pinus taeda, assembly GCA_000404065.3. Classification (NCBI taxonomy): domain Eukaryota; kingdom Viridiplantae; phylum Streptophyta; class Pinopsida; order Pinales; family Pinaceae; genus Pinus; species Pinus taeda. The sequence continues at coordinate 40,538 of APFE031617584.1, read as the reverse complement.
CTGTGACGTTGGGTTGACATAATGATTGCGCAGAGGCAGTAAGGGGAAAGCCATTATGTGGTTGGATCAATCAAGATCGCCTGTGATAGCATAAGGTACTTATCACTATTCTTCTATGAGTGATCTTATTTGTACCGGATAGCCAACAAGACATCCAAATCTTGTATTCAGAATTACTACTGCTTAATAATAAAACCCTTAGCTATTGCACCGGTTTTCCCACAATGGGTTTTTCTGGGGACTTTTGTCGAAAAACAATTGTGTAGATGTGTGTGATGTTTATTTCTCCCCTCTTTTGTATTTAGTTTCCACAATTTTTATTTCTGTAAGTTTTAGTGTATTTAATTCAATATTTGGCGTAGCACACAATGAGTAAATTGGTTAATCAAATTAACAATTAGAAGAATTAACATCAGTTGTTGTAGTAGGAATCAGGTAACCGATTTTTCACATATTTGTGGTCATTGACAGAGTTTCTAAGAGGGCCATATTAGTTTCCTGCAATTAGAGTATCACAGCCGAGGCCACTACCAGACTCTTCTTTGAACGAGTGTAGGTACATTTTGCGATCTCACAGACCATTATATTAGATTAGCATAGGTTTCAAAGCACATTTTTGTTGAGCCTTTGGTCATTGTTGGACACCAAGCTAACCAAGACGACTGCATTCCACCCCCAAACTAATGGCCAAACATAGGTCATGAATAGGATGATTGTGCACATACTACACATGTACAACTCTAAGAATTCATGGACATGAGATGAGAATCTTCATTATGTGCAAGACAACTATAACATAGCTCTCCATATCACGACAGGCCACAACCCCTTTGAAGTGGGTTGGGATTTCAACCATTATGCCCCCTTAATGTTGCATTTCCTTTTGCATCTACACAATAAGAATTTTCCCATGTTCAGTCCATGGGGGAATCACTCATTGAACCTCTGACATATCATGTGCGTTCATGGCATACTAAAAAATACCCTTAGTTTGACTACAAATTGGAAAATACCTCTAAAAAACATATTTTTTAACTCCCTATCAATACAAACCCAATACATCTTCCTAATCTATAAAACCCCCACTTTCACTAGGTATTGTAGGTATCCATTTTTTTCATTAACTTTGAGCTCCATTTTTTATACATGTCAATACAAGAACCCTTTACAACCCTTTATATGCTTAATATATTATGTCATATTTTCCTCAATATATAACCCCCAATATGAATGCACGTGGTATGTATTGCTCCCCTTGTGAAGCCCCCTGCAGTTCCGTCCAAAGCTGATAAAGCCACTAGATTTATTAAGCACATTCAGCACATCCACCAGCAAGTTCATGACAACTTGGAGAAAGCTAATGCCAAATACAAACAACGACATAATCAGCAATAGGTGCCCCATAAGTTTTAGGTGGGCAGCAAAGTTTGGTTACATCTACAGAAAAAGTGCCTCGTTGGAGCCCATCGTAAATTCAAACCACTTTGCTATGGGCCTTACACCATCACTAAGGATATGGGAGACAATGTTTTTGAGCTCAAAACTCCCCAATTCCTTGGCCTACACCCAATGTTCAATGTGGACCGCATTCAACCTTACTTTCCACCATTACTTAACACATCAAACATTGTATAATAACTCAAACCAACAGAGATAAACCCAGAATGCATGGAACAGGCCATGACTGGTCAGATCATGGACACACAAATGAAGAACACTCGCCAAAAGAAGATCCAACTATATCGGGTTATCAAAGTTGGTCAACTCCTGCACCAAAGGAAGTGGCTCACTAGGCACCAAGTTCAACAGAAGTTTGTCCATCTCATGGACGCACTCAATGCAATGGGAACCATTTATTTCTAAGGGAGGGAGACCGATCTAGGTGGATATTGGTGGCCACACTTTTATTCCACTTGGATCCCAACCATTGTTTCTTTTAGTTTCCTTAATCATAGCACAGTGTACTATTTTTGGTAGTTTTTCGGGTCCTGAACCTCTAGAGTTGTTTTGAAGCCCTAAACAATGTTTTTTTGGAAAACGGGAAAACCTAATGCTTATAATAGGGGTTTTTTGTCAAATTTGTAGTCCTTATATACATCTTTCTAACGATGTATGATACGCATCAAACAAAGATCGTATGCCAAAGTTACGACCCCGAGAAGTTGGTGTACGAATTTCCCTAACGGTGCCCACATACTTTTAGTGTTTCATCTCCTAGGGTTAGGTTTTTGGATGTTTAGGGTTTTTCATTATTTCTCAATAATAAATAGGCCTTCAAGCCTCATTGTAACACAATTCAGAAGGCATATAGCTGACACATATCTTCTGAGAGATAAGCTACCATCGCCTGAGCTAGTTTCTTTCCCTTCTGCATGTAAACAGTTTTAAGTACTTTGTTATTAATGAATTAAAGTTATGTTTTCGTTGTATCTTTGTGTTTTTGTTTATATCTGTATTTCATTTATTTTTTTGCATAAATCTTGATCATTGGTGTCATAGTGGTATGCTCTTTTTCTGCTTTTTTGTGCATGTCCCCAACAAGGTCGGTGTATAAGGAGTTAAGGCTTAAACTGGTTGAACCTTTTCAAGATGGCCTCGCCGACCCTGATGACCTCCCATGGTGGAAGAAAAGAAAGACGAGGGAGCAGGATTTCCTTTCAAAATATTGCTTGAAGAATGTTGGGCATGGGATCCCCCGTAGCATGTTTTTGAGGCTCAAAGCCCAAGTTTTGGTCAATTAGATTGTAAGACTCCGCGAATTGTGGGCACGGAGCGCGAAGTCTAGGATGAGTCATAGGGTTGTTCGCCCTAAAATATTGTAATTTAATGTAAAGTTGTGTTGGCCTAACCATGGTCCGTGGACCATGGGATTGTATAAATAGAGCGAGGCTCTAAGTGTAAAGAGAAGGTAAGAATAGATAGAATATTTAAGGCATGGTTTGAGGTTAGAGTTGAATCTGAAGTGTACTGGGTCATAGTAGTAGGAAGAGGCTCTGTAGCTGAGTGCGTGGAGGCCTAGTAGAGTCTGCAGCTGAGTGTGCGGACCCCTGCAACTGAGGGCACAGGGCATAGTTGAGTCTATACTTGGGATTGAAAGTTAATAAATAGAATTTTACTTTGTGCATCTGTTCTTCAATCCATATTTTGATGTTATGCATTACTTTTACTCTGTTTATTTACTGCATGCAATTGATGAATACTTGTATGAATGCTTGGATATGAAAATAGTCTAAGTAATTAGCTAACAGAGCCCAATTAATGAAGACTTGGGTAAATAACACGGGTCGCGCTGTGGCTAGAACTACGCAAAGACAGTATCGTAGGGCGCGGGGTGCCTGCTGGTGCGCTTAGCACAGTAAGTGCTAAGGTTGGACCACATACCAATCACCGCATATCATACATCCCCAGGGTGTGGAAACCTGGTTCTAGCACCCTCCCATACTACTTCGGTTGAAACCTCAGTCTACGCTCCACGGACTATTGCCGAAAGGGCCAATAGTACCGGGATTTGCTTGGTTAAATCACTTTTGAACCTGGGTCAGACCCCACTAAGCCAACAAATGGTTCCATTGCTGAGACTGAGATCGGCATAAGGATGTCTGATGTCATTCCACTGGAACCAAACAAAGAAGGAAATTGAAGAGTGGTTGAAAATAATATTCACAAGTTTGCGACACAGGAAAATAGAACTCTACAAGTATCTAAGGAAAAGTGGTTGGAACGCTACGTGTACATGGAAATCCACAAGATTTTCTTTGCATCCTTTCCTTTTGAGCCATATGAGTGGACCGCGAAGTTAGACGACAACCAGAGAAGGTGTAGGCTCGACAAACCAATATTGTGGACTCTAGAATTAGTGTGTAGACTAGAAGCATAAGAAGATAAAATCGCGCGAGTTGTGGACCATTGGATCAACCGGATAATAGGGGGATTTATCATTGAGTTTGCAGTAGACACAACTGTGAGCTATAGCGAGGCAGAATGACGCTTTCTCAAAGGACTGCGAGGTAAGTATATTAAATCTTTGAATACTTGGATTAAGATGCTATTGTGTGAAAAAAGGGTCATGCGAATACATTAATGTTTAGGACTACACAGAGCGGAAATATCTACAAGAGTAGAAAAGAATTAGAAAACAGTCCCTTAATTTCACCCTCACGAGAGAGTGAGGAAGAGTTCGCTAAGGTCTCTCCGAGAAGCGTGGTTAGTTTGATAAGGCGACGCATTCCGCATTTACCACCTCCACCCACACCACCACCCACTTCACCTCCATCTCCACCCACTCCATCTCCACCACCTCCATAGTTTATTATGGTAATCGCGATCAATATACCAATATTCAGGGGGTAGAGAATGAAGATCCGAACCAATTCTGGTTCGTGGTAAGAGCATTATGGGAAGCACAAGGTGTCACGGATGATAATATTAAGAAGGCTACATTGGTAAGCACACTGCAAGATCACGCATTAACATGGTATATGAAGCATTCTATCGACCACCCAAATGCAGGGATAGAAGAGATCCAGAACGCACTGAACAGAGAATTTAGCAGGCCAAAGTCAGAAACACAATCAATCATTGGGTTTAAAGAAATTGCGATGCTCCCAGGCGAGACTCCCTGGGATTTGGATCAACAGCTAAAGAGTACGATCCGCGAAGCCAATATGATGTTGACAGATGGACAGCATCACACATGGTTTGTAGCATCTCTGACACCGCACTTGAGGATGGCGCTGTCACAACAAAAACTTTTCACCCAGGCTGAAGCATTGGAAATGGCAATGAGATTACATGAGACCCCGATACAAGACCCTGGGTTGTGAGTTTAAAAAATCCACGTGCAACTACAGAATCTGTGTTTAGAAATGCAAAGTTTGAAGCAGAACAAGGCACCGCAGCCATAGGTGTGCGAGGAAGTATGGTGCATAAAATGCAAAGGCCAGGGCCATGACAAGGATCATTGTCCAGTGTTCGCGAACTACTTGGCAGGAGGAGGGCCAATGTGTAGTATACTTAGGGGGGATAATATGGGGTACAAAGGGAGGTACCCAAGAAAATAATGTAATAATGGGATGGGCCATAGTAATAAATAAAGTGGTTAACCCGTATCATGTAAGAGACCACAAGTAGTTAGCAATAATGTAATAATCCCATGGTACTAGATAAATGGTATTGAGGGAACCATGGTAATGACCCATGGTATTGTATATATGAGACCTATATAGAGGCTAGAGACTCCCTTCTCCTTCCTTAAAGAGTGAATGTATGCTGTTGCCCTACCTTAAGGGTTTGATCAATAAAGTGAAGCATTTCTATATATTCAAATCTTGTTATTCTTGGGTTTATTTGCATTGTCTTATATTTTGATATCAGATCTATAACAAGTGGTATCTATAACAAGAAATAACAAGATCTGAATATAGAAATGCTTCACTTTATTAATCAAACCCTTAAGGTAGGGCAACACCATACATTCACTCCTTAAGGAAGGAGAACACTCCACAAGCCATATTCCTGTTCATACAATATTCCTTGACATCTCTCATTGGGGAGTCTCTAGCCTCTATATAGGCCTCATACATACAATACCATGGGTCATTACCATGGTTCCCTCAATACCATCTATCTAATACCATGGGCTTGTTACATTATTGCTAACTACTTGTGGTTCCTTACATGATACAGGTTAACCACCTTATTTATTACTATGGCCCATCCCATTATTACATTATTCCCTTGGGTACCTCCTTTTGTACCCCATATTATCCCCCCTAAGTATACTACATTCCACCCCCGTTAACATGTTTCATCCCCGAAACATGGGAAGAACACAAGCAATAAGATCTACTCAAAAGAGTATTCCACTGGTACCATGCACGTGCATCTAGCCATCCAAGAGAAAGGTGAACCCTCAATCCAACTGGTGTCTCGCTCGCTTGAGATGGAAGTTGACCCTGGCAGCTCTTTTGTATTGATGTGTAGTAGGTGGATCTTCACTCCTCTCTATCTGTCATGCGGGGGTTGCTGTCCTTGTGGCTAATTCGTTGCCATCTTGTTGGTTGTTTTCTTGCGGGGTGATGTAGGTGGTGATATGCTAAAATGTTAACCAACAACGTATCTTTCTTTAGTTCACCACCTAATGGAGCCTGATGGGTATCTGGTACCTGTTGTGGTGCCTGTTGTTGTTTCTTATCTTCCAAGATTACTTCAACCACTGAGTCCTCATCTGATGTAACATTTTCTGCTTTAGCCTGTACCTGTTTTTCTGGTACCTGGTTTGATGTTTGTGTTTGGTTGTTGACCATAATGGTTCATCATCTGATATGTCAGTCCCTGGAACATCTTCTGCTTCAGCCTCCATGGACTCTACCTGTTTATTGATGGAAATATCTTGTAATGTAATTTTTTTCTTTTTATACCAGAGCTTCAGGAATTTCTTCTGCACATTAATATTGATAGTACCCACCGCTTCCATCCAAGGGTATCCCAAAACAACATTCGCATTAGCCATATCTGAAGCATAAAAATTAGAATGCAATACATACTTGTCCATAGAAATCTTAAAATATTTATAAACTTGCACCTCCTCATTATTAACCTGTGTGTGCTCCCTTTGTTTTGCTGGCACTTGTAATTTTTTTGCCAAATTGATATTTATGAGATTTTGCTTGCAACTCGGATTTATAGACACAATGATTTTCTCCTTCTGAATCAATCCATGAACTTGCAATAAGGATATACCAGTAGGAAATAACCCCACATGTTTCTCATTATATTGTTTTCTAGCATGAGACCATTTGTCTAAAAGGACTTTTTCAAATTCTTCATCTGAAAGGTTGTACAACTTCTTGCTCTCAACTGATCTAAACCATTTGACAACCTTATCTTTCATATTAATCGCTATGAAAAGTTTCCAATGTTCTGCCCAGAATGACTTTAGATTTTTATGAATTCTTCAATAGTAGGACCATTATCTTTTCCTGTAAAACATAAAACTGCCATGAAGAGGGTTTTGAAAATAAAGCGCTTGGTGAAAATTTGAAATGGCCACAAGTCCGTCAATATTGCTTAGAATCCCTATTATGACTTGTTTTTAGAAATGGAACAACTATTTTGTATCTTCCCATATGATATAAATCCCAATCTAGGTACTGGAATTTCCGATTCGCGTTGCACTTGTCCCGCCGTCACAAAAAATTCTGAAAAAATAGCTGATTTTAAATCAGCAATATCTCCTTCATCCGGACTCCGATTCGACTAATTTTTTTTTGAACTTGGGTATTTTTTCTCAAAAAATCTAAATCTGCAATTAGATTCTGTAGATTTTTCACCATAACATATAGATCTACTCTGCAAACTCGCCACCCCAAAAAATGTCTGCAACCCAACTGATTTTTAAATCAGCAATATCTCCCTCATCTGGACTTTGATTCGACCGATTTTTTTTTTGAACTTGGGTATTTTTCATAAAAAAATCCAGATATACAATTAGATTTTGTAGATTTTGCACCAAAATGTACAGATCAGATCTGAAAACTCTCCGCCCCAAAAAATTCCTTAAAAAAAAATTCTCCACTTTGCCCAAGAAAGTGTTATGATACCACTTGTTATAGATATAACCCAAAAATATAAGATAATATAAATAAACCCAAGAAATAACAAGAATGAATATATAAATTCTTCTTTATTGATCAAACCCTTAAGGTAGGGCAACACCATACATTCACTCTTTAATGAAGGAGAACACTCCACAAGCCATATGCATGTTCATACAATATTCCTTGACATCTCTCAATGGGGAGTCTCTAGCCTCTATACAGGCCTCATACATACAATACCATGGGTCATTACCATGGTTCCCTCAATACCATCTATCTAATACCATGGGCTTATTACATTATTGCTAACTACTTGTGGTCCCTTACATGATACCAGTTAACCACCTTATTTATTACTATGGGTCATCCCATTATTACATTATTCTCTTAAGTACCTCCCTTTGTACCCCATATTACCCCACCTAGGTATACTACACAATGTCATTGGGACCGGAGGCATAGGCAAGGCCGAGCATGGCACCCACTTTATGGTGCGTGATTTGTCAAATAGGAGGGAAACACATGACGAATAATTGTCATTTATTGCAGAAGTATACACAGACACCCCATAAATTATTTTGTAATTTCTTCAATTCGGTAGGCCACGATGAGCACACTTTCTGTAGTTACGAGCTAATGATGGATCAGACCCCTACCTATAGGATGCAGACCAAAATGCAAGCCCTTGACCCAGATGTGGGGATGGATGGCGCGCACTGGATTTCAGGGGCGAGATCGAGGACGAGGTGGAATGGGACCAGGAAGGGGCTGTGAAAATTAATTAGTTACAATTGCGGAGGACCAGGGAACTATTCCCACCATTATACCAACCTGACGAGGATATCCTATTCATATTGTGCTCAGTTTGATCATGGAACAATAGACTATCCTACATTGATCACAAGGATGCACGAAAAAGGGGTATTCTAGCCTCCCCCGACTCAGAATATACAAATGATGAGATCTAAGCTATGCTAAGAGCACTCAAATGTAAACATGATGCTCAGAAGTGGTATGTCCACAGGAGAGGATACAGGGAAGAAGCCAGCGGAAAGCACATGGGTCTGCAATGCTCCTGCAAAGGAACCCAAGTTTGACTTAGAACGTGCAAAGGATACATTCATGGAAGCTAAGAAGAGCTTCACGGAGGCTTCCACTTTTGTAGTAAGGATCAACCGGAGCCAGGAATGGATCCTTCAATGCTCACTACCTTTTTAGAGACATGCATGAAACTGTTACGTGACAGCAAGGCAGTTAAAGGACTACATGAACTGATCACCAAGTGCATAGGGTCAGGAGAACCGCGCATAGTCTGGAAATTGGGGAAGCATGCCTTGCACACTGGAAGGGAAATGATGTTGACTGCACAGATTAGTGAGTATGAAATGGATCAGGTAATCTTAGATCTGGGTTTGGACGCGAATGTATTACCGAAGCAAACATGGGAATGCATGGGCATGCCCACATTACAATGGTCCCCTATACAATTACGAATGGTGAACCGACAAAAGATTTTGCCCATGGGGAGGTTGCAAGGGGTAACAATTGATATTGAAGGTGCGAGCGTGCAGATTTTGAAGTAATAGAAATTGTCGATGACAACAATCCCTATCCCGCATTGTTAGGAATAGACTGGGCCACCGATATGAACAGAGTCATCAACCTGAAGAAGTGCAAAATGATCTTTGAGAAAAATTCACTACGCGTAGTAGTCCCACTAGACCCAGTCGAAGGAGTGTGCTACATTGAATCAGTGTGCAAAGATGGTAGTGACGATGATCTTGATTGTATTTACAAGATAATTACGCGATACCATGATTGGGTTAATCTGACTGTAGATGGGAGGATCTCATGGGAGTGCAGAAGCTCCTGCACTTCGAATTCAAACGAAGAAGTAGAACGATAGCAGAATTGGTTGAACGAAGTGACGATGCTGAATTGTAACATGATGGTTAGATCATTGGATTGCGTGACAATGGAGGCAAGAGAGCTGTCGAAATATGATTCATTGACGGCGGTAGATGAATTCCTGAGAAAATTTGAAAGCGTAGTACTGGAACAACAATGGTTCGATGTGTTGAAGTGGGCACTACACGCAACACCCACACGATGGTGGGGTACACATCAACGAAATTTCGAGGACTAGCACGGATGCAGAAGGATGATGCGCCTACGATTTGGGAAATCAAAACTACGTTTGGAAGACAAATACGATGGACGAGATGACCCATGCACACACCTCGCGAAATGGACCAAGGTCTATGGGGAAGAACCACAACATGAATGGGTACACTTATTCTACCATACCCTAGATGTCATACCCATGAACTAGTATACTGAGACAGAACTCCGACATGGTACGGGTGAATGGGATGTCTTTTGCGAGGGATTTTTGTTAACATTGACATTTGAACACTGGTGGTCAAATACTGTTAACGATGCGCTGCAAGCAGTAAAAGTCGCCATCTTCAAGATACCACGGGAGCCACTAGAGATGCTTCAACCAGTATGGGCAACCCAGTTAAGCAGCACCCTAGAATGTTATAACGTGCAAGTGGAGGAGGATGATGACGACCCCCGAAATATTAATATTCCAGAAACCGAAGGTTGTCACGAGGTTCGAGGACCATCAATTGAGGATCCTAACATCACCGCACCGCTAAAAGCAAAGCAGGTAAACATTGGCACAGAAGCGGAGCCGAAGTATGCAACACTTGGGGACTATTGGAAAGATGTTATGGTAGGTAAGGTCGTTGAGTTACTCCACGAATAGCAAGACTTGTCCCGACCAAAATCACGGACTTAAAAGGGATCATTGGCGACTTAAGGATGATGAATATCACTCTGAAACTGGATGTGAAGCCAGTTAAATAGCAACCTTACCAATTGAACCCAAAGTATAAAGAAAAGGTCTACGACGAATTAGACAAAATGCTCGCATTAGAATTATTGAACCAGTGGAAGAATCTGATTGGGTGAGTCTTATGGTAGTGCAGGAGAAAAAACAGAAAGGCGAAATAAGAATATGCGTGGACCTCAGGAAGCTTAACGATGCCTATGTTCACGATCCATTCCCAAAACCATTCATAGATGAATTATTAGAGAATGTTGGCAGTCATGAAGCTTACTCCTTCACGAATGGCTTCTCAGGGTACCATCAGATCAAGATCGCACTGGAAGATAGGAGAAAAACAACCTTCTTAATAGAATGGGACTGCTTTCAGTACAACGTTATGCCCTTTGGACTGAAGAAAACGCCAGCAATATTTTCACACATAGTGGTAGCAGCGTTCAAACAATACATCCACAAGTTCTTGGAGGTCTATCTAGATGATTAGACTATCTTTGGATTAGTTAAACACCATGTAGCAAGCTTACATTTGATGTTGGATACCTGCCGTTGACACCAAATTGCGCTAAATCTTGAAAAGTGTACCTTTCTCATTCCCTTTGGAAACCTACTAGGCCATGTGGTCTGCAAACAAGGCCTGATGGTGGACCCTGTGAAGATTGTTTATATTCTAAATCTGGAAGCACCGTGCAGTGTCAAACAATTACGCGCTACTTTGGGGCATACTAGTTACTATAGGAAGTTTATCAAGTGTTATGCCCAAATAACCACGCCAATGGAAAAGCTATTGAAAAAATATGTGACATATTGCTGGAATGATGATTGCATGAAAATTTTGGATGTCCTAAATGGGAAAATGGCCTCCGTGCCCATTTTGGTCTTCCCGAAATGGGACGTGGAATTTTATGTACATGTTGATGCGTCGTGTATCATGTTGCGTACTCACACAGGAGGGCGCAGAGGGTGTGGATCACCCGATTGCATTTGTGATTCAAAGATTGTTCAAAGCAATAAAAAACTACTCTACCACTAAACACAAGGGGTTGGCAATGGTGTACGCGCTCCATAGATACCGACACTATTTACTTGGCAGACATTTCAAGATGTATACCAACCATTCCGCGTTGAAATACTTGGTGAACAAGCATGTGTTGTGGGGGGAACATATGCAGATGGCTTTTATTGTTTCAAGAATATGATTTTGAGGTCATAGTCAAGTCGAGACGCTTAAACACAGGACCAGACCACTTGTCACGAATTGAGACGGGCGAGGAACCAACAAATTTGGAGGAGGGACTATCTGATGCACAACTCTTTTCAGTACACGTCACGGATGGACACTTCGAAGATATAATCCATTTTCTAACAACAGGGACTACGCCGAAGGAGTACTCAATCCAACAGAAGAAGGAATTGGTGGTGCACACGATGGAAGTTTTTGTCATTGCGAGGCACCTCTATAAGATGGGCAACAATGAGATATTGCGAAGATACGTATCTGAATTTGAACGGGGTCAAATCCTTGCAGAAGCACATGGGGGTGTTGTAGGAGGAAACTATGCAGGATGTGTGACCGCACATAATATTCTTCGTGTAGGGTTATGGTGGCCGACCCTGCACCAGGATTCGAAAGCACATTGTAAGCCCTGCGAGATATGTCAAAGGACGGGAAAACCATCATGAAGGGACGAAATGCCACTAAATCGCCAAATAAAACTACAACCATTTGAGAAATGGGCAATCGACTTTATGGGACGAATCAAACCTCAAGAAAAGACGAGTGTGTGCTATATCATCACCGCAATGGAGTACCTGACACGATGGGTGAAAGCATAACTGGTTAAGGACTGCACGACTGCTACAACTGCAAAGTTCTTGTTCGAAAATGTGTTGACACGATTTGGCTGCCCAAAAATCTTAATGAGCGATTGTGGCACACATTTCTTGAATGGAACCATGAGTGCGCTCATAGAAGAGTTCCAGGTTTATCACCAAAAAAGTACACCATACCACCCACGGGCCAATGGAACAATAGAAGCATTTAATAAAATATTGGAAACTGTGTTGACCAAAGTATGTAACTCGTAGTGGGACGTATGGGACCTACGCGTACCTGCTGTGCTATGGGTGTACAGGACAACATGCAAGAAATTGACGGGGCAGAGACCATTCCGGTTGGTCTATGGTACGGAAGCAGCCATGCCAATGGAATACATTGTCCCTAGTTTGCAAATAGTAGCACTCACAGGCATGACGGACCGCGAAGCTCTGAAAGAAAGGCTCGCACAATCAGAGGAGTTGTAAGAAGAATGATTTCTGGTCAGATTTCACTAGCAGGTACAAAAGCAGCGTGAAAATTCCTAGCACGATTGCCATATCAAGTTGCGCACCTTCAAGGTAAATGACTTAGTGCTACTGTATGATAGCAAGTTCGAAAAATTTCTAGGAAAGTTCAAAATGCACTGGCTGGGACCATACATGGTAAAAGAGGTCACAGACGGAGGCGCGGCCTAGCTACTAAAACTTAATGGAGAACCCTTCCTAGGAAAAGTAAACGGAAATCACCCGAAGCCCTATGTGGTTGGGCCAACTATATGACTAACTGACCAAAGCACAGTCTTCACTGACCCGAGGATCCGGACAAGGGCGCAGGACTATAAACACAAGCACTAGAAACTGGTACCAAAGAAGGAACACGAGTCAAACACAAATGATGCAAGAGCAACAGAAGAGTGCATCGAGCAGATCCAGCAGACAAAAGAACAGTGCGTTGCGGACCTTCGTGCAGCACAAGCACAGTTGGAGGGGCTCCATGCTAAGATCGCCGCACTAGCAGAGTGACTCAGGATGAGTCACGATGATTGTGTTGGGGGCCTGTTGGGCATGGGATCCCCTATAGCATGTTTTGGGGCTCAAAGCCCAAGTTTTGGTCAATTATATTGTAAGACTCTGCGAATTGTGGGCGCGAAGTGTGAAGTCTAAGATGAGTCATAGGGTTGTCCACCCTAAAATATTGTAATTTAATGTAAAGTTGTTTCGGCCTACCCATGGTCCACGGACCATGGGATTATATAAATAGAGTGAGGCTCTAAGTGTAAAGAGAAGGTAAGAATAGATCGAATAGCGAAGGCATGGTTCGAGGTTAGATTTGAATCTGAACTATACTGAGTCATAGTAGTAGGTAGAGGCTCTACAACTGAGTGCGTAGAGGCCTAGTAGAGTCCGCAGCTGAGTGCGCAAGGTGGAATCGGGTCTGTACATGGGATTGAAAGTTAATAAAGAGAAGTTTACTGTGTGCATCTGTTCTTGAATCTGTATTTTGATGTCATGCATTACTTTTACTCTATTTATTTACTACACGCAATTGATGAATACTTGTATAAATGCTTGTATATGAAAATAGTCTAAGTAATCAACTAATAGAGCCTAATTAAGGAAGACTTGGGTAAATAACACGGGTCGTGTTGCGGCTAGAAGTACACAAAGACATTATCATAGGGCGCGGGGTGCCTGCTAGTGCGCGTAGCGCAATAAGTGCGAAGGTTGGACCACGTACCAATCACCTCATATCAGACATCCCTAGGGTGCAGAAACCTGGTTCTAGCACCGTCCCATACTACTTCAAGTGAGAACTCAGTCTGTACTCCACGGACTATTGCTGAAAGGACCAGTAGTACCGGGATTTGCTTGGCTAAATCACTTATGAACCTGGGTCAGGCCCCACTAAACCAACAAAGAAGCCCTCGAGCGACAAAGAACGAGATAATGGATAGCTTTGCCCAAATCCTTTGGAGAATGCCCACACGCAACACATCTTCATCCAATAGTTGCCCTAGAGGCCCCACTCTCTTTAAGGTTCAAGAAAACTTTGACATTCCCATATATGAAGGTTGAATAGATGCAGATGTCATAGATAAATGGTTAAATCTGCTGGAAGGATATTTTTCAGCTCACGATTTTGCCAATAGGGAAAATATTATTTTTGCACTCCTCAAATATGCCCCCCACGTCAAGGACTGGTGGGAAACCTATTGTGAGTAGAGGTATGAGAGGGAACCCTCACTATTTTCAGTTGCACCCACTTGGAATTCTTTTTGAGATGCCATCAAGGAGCAGTATTACCTAGTCAGGAGCTATGAAGATAAGTACATAAAGTGGACCACACTATGGTAGGGAAGGGATAAATACATGCCAGAGTTCACAAATATTATTCATACCCTTCACATGAAGTTGTGTATCAAGGATTATAAGTGGAATCTGGTTGTCAAGTACCATGGTTATCTACACAAATACATCCAGGACAAGATGGAGTTCCTAGACATCCCCTCGTTTGGTGCCTCCTATCGATATGTTGTCAAGATTGAGTAGAAATTTAAATAGAAGAAGAGAGACTTTGGATCCGTGTATCCAAAGCAAGGGAAAGGTGCCCCCAAACCATATAACAAAGGACAAAGCCAAGGCGGGGTGACCCAGGACAACTCGTTGAAGCCGCGAGAAAATAACAAGACCATGAAGACAAAAAAAGGACACAAGAAAGTGGTGTGAGTTCCATAAGATCCCCACTCACAAAATAAGTAAGTGTCGAGACAGGTAGTAACTGGTGGTCGAGTTGAAGGCTTTAGAGTCAGATGCATGTTCCAACTCTGAGTCAGAACCCAACAAGGGGAATGACAAACGAAAGCATATTATTGAAGTGGAACCTAGCACCATGGTTGCCACCACCAAGATCCAGAAGATTGAGCTCGAAGCTTCAAAGGAGGGGGAGCGT
Organism: Pinus taeda; assembly: GCA_000404065.3. Lineage (NCBI taxonomy): Eukaryota > Viridiplantae > Streptophyta > Pinopsida > Pinales > Pinaceae > Pinus > Pinus taeda. The sequence goes on along the minus strand of APFE031617584.1, from coordinate 25,321 downwards.
CTCTTCCACTCACAGATGTGGGTGAAGGGTCCATCATTGCAGTTCATTGTTGACAACAGTAGCTAAAATAACCTATTTTCAGCAGAGGTCATGAAGCGTTTAGGCCTACTAAACTCACCACACCCACAGTCGTACACCATCGGATGGCTTCACTAAGGATGAGATCTTCACGTCAGCCAACAATGTCACCTTCCCTACAGCATCAAAGCCTTCGTGGATGAGGTACCATGGGATGTTTCTCCTCTTGAAGTTTGTGATGTATTATTATGCCAACCATACATATGGAAGAGTCATGTTTTGTATGAGTCGAGGTCTCACATTGTCATTATTACTTTGGGCAGTAAGTTATACAGAATACTAAAGGTAGCCCTACCTACCACTATCTCTTTGATGTCTGCTAAGTAATGTATTAATCTCATTTCCCAGATGGGGAAATTTGTTTTATTTTTTTATTCGTTCTCAAAGTAAGGGGAAGATCATGGCCACATCCGTGACCTCCGTGAAGTGTTCCACCACGCAGCGGAATTAGGTGGATAAGGTCATGGAAGAATACAAGGACATATTCTCCTCACTCACAGGGGTACCTTTGCACTATCAGGTCAAGTATTCGATTGATCTAACTCCCGGAGCACCTCTACCTAATGGGTTGATATATTGTCACTGTATTTTGGAAAATGAAGAAATCAAGTCGTGAATCCAAGATTTGCTGCAAAAAGGGCACAACTGACCAAGTTCCTCACCCTATGGGGACCTGATTGTACTTGTACACAAGAAGGATGAGACATAGAGACTTTGCATTGATTATTGTGCACTAAATAAAATCACTATAAAGAACAGGTATCCATTCCCATGGATTGATGACCTTCTTGACTAGCTCAAAGGGGCCAAGTATTTCAGCAATATCAATTTAAAGTTTGGTTATCACCAAGTTCTAATAGAACCCACGGATGTATGGAAGACCACCTTCAAATCCAAGGAGGGCATTTTTGAGTGGTTGGTCATTCCTTTTGAATTGATAAATGCCCCTGCAACTTTTATGAGGATAATGGATGACATCTTGTGGCCCTTTACCAACGCGTTCATGGTTTTATATCTCGACGACATCCTCATCTTCAACAAGAGTTTGGAAGAGCACTTGCAGCATATTCGGCAAGTCCTTCAAACCCTGAGGCAGCATAAACTATGTGCCTGCTTGGAGAAATGCACCTTTGGCATGGGCTAGGTCCAATATCTAGGTTGCATCATTGATGAGAAAGACATGCATGAGGATCCAACTAAGATCCAAGTCATTCAGGATTGGCTAGCCATGACCACTCTAATAGATCTTCGCCTCTTTTTGGGCCTTCCCAATTTTTATCAGAGGTTCATGTTGGGATTCTCTCAAATTACTTGGCCTTTGAGTCAAGTTACAAAGGGCAGAGAGAAAGAAAAGTTTTTCTGGTCTGAGTTCCAACAGAAGGTATATGTTGAGCTAAAGCATCACCTTTTTTGTGCACCAATACTCACACTACCAGACCTACAACAACCATTTGAAATTGAGATAGACACCTATGTTTATGCTATTGGTGCAGTTCTCGTCCAGCAAGGGCATTCAGTCTCCTATCACAATGAAACACTTTCAAACACAATTCGGAAATACCACACCTACAATAAGGAGATGGATTCCATTGCACAGGCTTTCCAAAAATGGAAACATTACATTTTGAGGAAGGAGATGTTCATCCACACAGATCACTGATCCCTGGAGTTTATACAAACCCGAAGGAAGTTGTCGAATAATCACCATCAGAAGTGGTCCACATATCTGCAACAATTTCATTTGAATATCAAATACAAGAAGGGAATCACTAATCTTGTTGCGAATTTCCATAGTTGACCATCTATTGCAACGCTTACCACTGTTCTCAACTCTTGTGGCCACGGGACCTCTGGATGGCCGCAACTATATAAAAATGATCCAAATTTCTCCACCACATACCAGAGGTTAGTGGATGGCAAGCTAGTTCGAGGCTTCCACCTCCAAGATGCCTTTTTATGCTACCTGGGCCACCTTTGTGTTCCTTCAAGCTAGCATGCTAAGATAATTTCAGAGGTGCACTACAGTCGATTTGTAGGATACGTTGTTGTGGAGAAAATTGTGGGCATACTACAAAAGTATTTTTACTGGCTAAATCTCCAACAGGATGTTGGAAAATACATCAGATCATGCACTGCCTGTGTTATCGTCAAGGAAAATATTAAGAATAAAATCTTGTATACTCCTCTGCCTACTCCTAGCCAACCATGGGAATCCATATCCATGGACTATAGGTCTTTCCTTCCTTCTACCAAGCATGGAAACAACTATGTATTTTTGGTCGTCGACAAATTTTCTAAGATGGCCATATTAGTTGCCTGTAAGAAGAGTATCACAGCTGAGGCCACTACCATACTCTTATTTGAATCAGTGTAGGTACATTTTGGGATTCCCAAATATCATTATATCATATTTCAATAACAGGTTTCCAAGCACATTTTGTTAGAGCCTTCGGCCATTGTTGGACACCAAGTTCACCAAGTAGACTGCACTCCACCCCCAGACTGATGGCCAGACAAAGGTCATCAACAAGATGATTGTGCACATACTACGCATGTACAAATCTAAGCATCTGTGGACATGGGATGAGAGGCTTCCCTATGTGTAACACAACTATAACAGAGCTCTCCATAGCTTTACTCGCCATAACCCCTTTGAAGTGAGTCTAGGATTTCAACCATTATGTCACCTTGATGTTGCGTTGACTTTTACAACTACAAAGGAAGAATATGCACATGTTAGTCTAAAGTTGATAAAACCACCAAGTTTATTGAGCACATTTATCACATCCACCTGCAAGTTCATGACATCCTAGAGAAATCTAATGCCAAATACAAACAACGACATGATTAGCATCACATGCCCAATAAGTTTCAAGTGGGTGACAAAGTTTAGTTACATCTATAGAAAGAGTGCCTCACTGAATCCCATCGTAAACTCAAACCACTCTGATATGGGCCTTACACCATCGCCAAGGTTGTGGGAGACAATGATTTTGAGCTCAATATTCCACCATTCCTTGGGTTGCACCTAGTGTTCAATGTGGACCACATTCAGCCTTACTTTCCACCATTACTAGTGTTGGAAATACTGAGAAGGGGGTGAATCAATATTTCTTTTCAATTGTTGTTATTACCAGTTTAGATTCTTTATAATTTCAATCAAATAAATGATTTTATTAAATATAGAAAAAAATTTGAATGCAATATCTGATGAATTTTGCCAAGCACCAACTTGGACTTTGATGAGGCTCCAACCTCTAGGTCTCCGACCCTACCTTGTCAAGGCACCAATCTTGGATTTAGGAACATCAACTCCAAGGACACCAATCCTTCCAATTCTAAGTCACCAACCCCAAGGGCTCTGACCCTATAGTTTTTCTTTGTCAAGAAATGTTTTGATTATATTACACTTCTCCATGTCCTTGTGATCTTTGTAACATAACGTGGTTTGCAATACATAATTGCTTGAGGAGTGACTGCTTCTCACTGTCTTACTTCCAAGGAATATACTCAAACATACCTCAATGCTGATGTAGCCTATTTCTTCCTTCAAACGATGACTGAAGAACCCTTATTTCGTTTACAAAATTGTTCTCTAGATTGCGTTATGTACTTCTTCCACAAATTATAGGTTCGAGCCCTTTTAGATATTAACCCAACCAACAAACATGTTTGTCCTTCGGATTCCTTCCTTGTTGTTGGACCTTCAACTTTCTTCTTCATTTTGGATCTTTAGCTTCCATCTTTGACCTTCAACTCTCTCTGTCTCTTCAACTTCACGAGTTGTGAAATGTCAATTCTTCTTTGTACCCGATGCCAAGATCAATACTTGAGGTGAGGCACATTAACCCGTCTTTATACGAGTCTCACCAATAACCAAGAGACACGTTCATTGGAGGGAGAGACCAACTTATTAATATTCATCCAATTATTCATAGACTTGTTTATTTACAGAAAATTTCATAGGACAGGTCGTACCCACATGAGGTCCCATGTGCACTTCATCACCTCAATTGCAATCGCAACTTTTGGAAATCTTTTACAAGTCGTGCTCATAACATAGCCGATTGTCTATTACCCCTACGGGATGTGATATTATATTAAACTATTTTGATAACTCTGTTGGGTCCACCACACTATTGCAATCGGCATCTGGGGTCCACCACTCTATCGCAATCAGTGGTCTGTAATACTATCACAATCGACGTTTTAACTGTGATAGCCCTTTATGATTTTTGATATGATATAGCAGATGTGATAAGGTGTATTATAATGGAACCATCGGGTCCCCAGTACATATCGCAATTGGGGGTTTTTGTGTGAAATTTCTTTAAGACTGGCGATATGGCTTCTGACGAGGCGGATGTGATTACGTTAGGACATGTTTTATTGAAGCAATCAGATCCAAATCTCAAATCACAATCACAGATTTTAATGTGACATATGATAAAGCCTGTTGATATGTTATACTATTGATATGTTAAGCTTCGATGTGTTGTGGACTTTTAAAGGGTTTTCTATAATTTAATCTTCCTATTGGGTTCTTAGTTCTTCCCTTTAGCTCTTTCTTCATTGTGTGATCCTCTTTGCTCCTTCTGATGTCGCTACTCTTCTGACGTAATGCTTATGTTGCTTCACGAACTACTCTACACGTAATGCTATTGGATACGTTTTACTTGGCTTCACATCATCATTTAGTATCCCAAGAATATTTCCATATTGACATCAATGAAAATCTAGATCAACAATCTCCCCCTTTGTCATTGATGGCAATATTCTTCTTCTCTCCCCCTTTCACATCCATGACAAAGGAGTGCACAAGGACTCCTCTTGTCAAATTTCTCCCCCTGTCATGCATCATCTTAAGAATTAGTTTAGTGTGATGCTAAAGCAATAACCCCCATCTTTTGACGGAGATATTCAAATGCTTCTCGAGGAAGAGGTTTGGTGAAAATATCTGCCATATGTTCCTTAGTATTGATATATTCCAACTTGATGTTTTGTTCAACCACCTGTTCATGGAGAAAATGATACTTGATTGGTATATGTTTGGTCTTTGAGTGCATCACTAGATTTTTACTAAGACTGATATCACTTGTGTTGTCACAATATATGGTGATTGGATTTTTAGTTTCTATGTTGACATCCTTCAAATCCTCCTTCATCCATAGTATTTTTGTACAACAGTTAGCTGCGACTATATATTCGACTTCAACTATGGAGAGAGATATAGATGATTTTTTTTGTTGAGCCAAGCTACCAAGAAATCTCCCATAAAAAAATGCATTTTTACTGGTGATTTTACGATCATCCATGTTTCCATCCCAATCAGCATCAATATAAGTTGTCACTATAATATTTGTGCTTTTGGGATACCAAAGACCAAAGTCAGGAGTTCCTTTCAAATATCTGAGAATTCTTTTTGCAGCCAACATGTGGGATTTCTTAGGAGTTTATTGAAATATTCCCACCATTCCCACTGCTTGCATAATGTCGGGTCTTGTAGCAGTTAAGTATAAGAGATCTCCAATTATCTTTGCTTAATTTGCAGTTCGTGGTCATGGATGTGCTCATAGGTGCACATTCTTCCATTCCACATCTTTTAAGCATGTCTTTGAGATATTTTGTTTGAGATATAAACATATCTGTTGTGGTTTGTGATACTTGTAGTCCAAGGAAGTAGGATAGCTCACCAATCATTGACATTTCGAATTCTTTTGACATATTTTGAGCGAACTCATGGCTCATTTCATCATTATTGTTAGCAAAAATAAGATCATCAACATATACAGGGGTGATTAGTAATTTATCCTTATCCATATTCATGTAGAGATTACTTCCTTCCACCCCCTTTTTGAAGTTTTGTTGTTGTAGATAGTGATCCAATATTGAGTACCACGCTCTAGGAGCTTGTTTCAAACCGTATAATGCCTTTTTCAACTTACATACAAAGTATTTTCTTTCTGCTAGATTAAAACCTTATGGTTGCTCCATGTAGACTTCTTCCTTGAGTTCCCCATTCATAAATGTTGATTTTACGTCCATTTGATAGACTTTGAATCCTTTTGAGTAAGCAAATGCCACTAACATCCTCATAGCTTCCATATGAGCTACCGTGCAAAGGTTTCTTTAAAATTGATTCCTTCAATTTGTGAAATTTCTTATAGACAAGTTTTGCCTTATTTATGATGATTTGTCCATCTTTGTTCATTTTGTTTTTGAACACCCACTTAGTTCCAATTATATTTTTATCCTTTGGACGAGGTACCATCTCCCATGTCTCGATTTTCTCAATTTGAGACATTTCTTCTTCCATGGCTTCCACCTAATGAGGATCCATACTTGCTTCAGTAAAAGTTTCTAGTTCTATCATAGATAAGGGAGCAACATAATTTTTCTTTGGTGTACTTGTCATCCTTCTTCGGGTTTGTATTCCTTCATCTACATTGCCAATAATTTGCTCTTCCGGTTTTTGGAGGAATTTCACTTTTGAAGGAGTTTGAGATGGTTCTTTTTGTTTTTGTTTTTCTTGATCTTTTTCCTCATTTTCAGGTTCTTCTTCGCTTTCTTCAATAAAGGGGTTAGTTTCATGATCTTCAATTTTCTTTATGGAAGGCCTTCATCAATCTTTACATCAATACTTTCCACTATTTTCCATAGTCGATTATTGTAGCACTTGTAAGCTTTGCTTCTAGTAGAATATCCAAGAAATATTTCTTCGCCAACTTGAGAATCAAAATTTCCTGGTGAGTCATCAGTGATCTTTATGAAGCATTTGCTTCCAAAAATCTTGAAGTATTTTACTAAAGCAGGTCTTCCTTTCCATAATTCATAAGAAGTCTTCTCATTATTTGGTCTTAGTTGAGTTCGATTCAAGGTATAAACTATTGTCTCGACTACTTCCTTCCAAAATTTTGGCTACAAGTCAACTGCTAGTAACATAGTTCTTGCCATTTCTTAAATAGTTTGGTTTCTCCTTTCAACTACCCCATTTTTCTTAGGTGTTCTAGCAGCAGATAATTATCTTTCGATTCCATGTTCATTACAGAATTCATCAAATTCTTTTTATGTGAATTCTCCCCCTCTATCTGTTCTAAGACATTTAATTTTGGATTCCTTTTCATTTTCTACAAGAGATTTAAGATTCTTAGAACATTCAAATGCTTCAGATGTGTATTTTATGAAATATCCCCACATCATTCTAGTATAGTCATCAACAAATAAAGCAAAGAACCCTTCAACCTAGAGTGTTGGAGTTATGGTTGGCCCACATAAATCTGCATGAATGATATCTATAGGTTTTGATGTGGAGAATTCCTTAGTCTTGTGGTTGATTCTAGTTTTCTTGCCATGTTGACATGGACCACGTATAGCTTGATCTGGTTTGAACATCTCTGGAATGTCCCTTACTGCATTGACTTTATTGATATTGATCAAGTTATCAATACTTGTATGCCCCAGTCGCTTATGCCACAACCAATTTTCATCTGTTTGACTTAGATAACATTTATCTTCTTGAATTTTGTCCAAAATGTAGACATTATCCGATGTTCTAACTCCTTTTTCCACAAGTTCTCCTGAGGAAGAGTTCCTTATTTCAAAATTTTTAGTGTTGAAGACAATATTGTGTCCTTAATCACAGATTTGGCTAAAACTCAAGAGATTGTGTTTGAGCCCATCTACTAGCAAAGCATTTTGAGCCTTTCCTTTTCCATTAATAAGGGTAACAGTTCCTTTTCCATCAATTTTGGCAGATCCACTCCCAAAGGATACATTTCCTTCCTTTTTGTTTAATGAGACAAACTTCCTTTTGTCACATGTCATATGTTTGGAGCACCCACTATCCACAAACCAAAGATTTTCCTCACTTTGAGCACATAGAGCTAGACCGCATTTATTCATATTGGGGTTTTCATCTTTTGCTTCTCTTCTTTTGAGGGGGAAATTTTGTTCACTATGTCCATTATCATTACATAATGAGCAAATTGGATCAAATTTGGCCAAAGGATAAAAAGATTTGAAGGTCTTGATTTGTCCTTGCCCTTTGAGACTACATGGTTTGTTTGTCTGATACTTCAATCTTGGTGCTAAATTCTTACGAGCCATGCAATGTTTAGCTTGATGACCAAAATTTATACAATAATAGCAATTCCCAAGAAAGATAGATTGGTACTTGTTATAATAGCCATGATTTGAATAAACCTTCTTTCTTGGAGTTTCTCTTTCTTCATTTTTTGGATTTGAGACGGGTCTTTTGTAGGTTTTAACCACATACAAAAATTACCTGCATACAAATTCTAAAACACAGAAAATAAATAATGCAAGATCATAACACATAAAACACATATACACAGAGATTTTCCCCTGGATCCCAAAACGTGACTACCAGCTTGATTTTTCATTATGTTCCTTTCAATGTTACAATACATATTTATACATGTCAAAGCATCCAATACCATGGACCGAAAACCATTGCGTCCAATACCATGGATCGAAAACCATCGCATCCAAAAAAAACATGTGCGAAAATCATGCACAAAACCATAGCAACATAACATAGGTTTCAAAACCAAAATTTTCTGAGGCGCTGCCCCGAACCCCATAAAGTGGGGTTACGGGTACCCCTCAAACCCCTTGTTAACTACATGGAAAGAATATAACACAACCCAACATTCTCCCACTTGTTGTTTTCTTTCCAGAGGGGGCCACATGAGAGTTTAGTCATTTTTCCAGCCCTGAAACACCCATTGTTTCTCTACACCAGGAGAACTTCTCAAAGCTCACAGATTTTGTCAATGCATCTACAGTATTCTTCAAAGTGTCCACCTTTACTAGCAACACCTTTTTGTCTTCTATCATATCCCTCACCAAGTGATACTGAACATCAATGTGCTTTGTCTTTGAATGATATGCAGGGTTCTTTGCCAAGAAAATTGCACTTTGGTTCTCACAGTCTATCCTTATAGCTTCCTGTACTAACCCCATACTTGAACACAATCTCTGGCAACCAAACTACTTCCTTGGCTTGCATGAGTGGCTGCCATGTATTCTGCCTCTGTAGTTGATAGTGCCACTAAAGATTGTTTCTTACTCATCCAATTTACTGCACCTCCAAATAGGTTAAACACATACCCACTTGTAGATCTACTCTGATCCAGATCTCCAACCCAGTTTGCTTCAACAAAGCCATGAATATCCAACACTCTGTCAATTCCTGGTCTTCCTTGGTAGCACAAACCATAATCACTAGTGCCACACAAATACCTGAAAACCCGCCTCACTGTTGTCCAATGCTCCTTTCTGGTTTTGACATAAACCTGCTCAATACTTCCACTGCATGTGCAATGTCTGGTCTAGTACAAACCATTGCATACATCAGGCTACCGATTGCACTTGCATATGGAACATAGCACATATCCTCTTCCTCTTCTTGTGTCTTGGGATACTATTCAGCAGATAACTTTACACCTACAAGAATAGGAACCTTCACTAGTTTACTATCCTGCATATTAAACCTATGCAATATTGTCTCGACATACTTCCTCTAATTTAACCAAAGCTTCCTCTTTTCCCGATCTCTTTTAATTTTTGTTAGAGCCTAGATTTACCTCAGGCTAAAAAGGTAAGCTTCTAGGTCCACATCAAACCACGCTCAGCCTCGTAGCTAGCCCTACGAGGACAGGAGAGGGATCTCTCCGGGTCAATCTCAGCTAAAGATAATCCATGGGGCTTGAGATGACTAAAATAACAACTAATCTTAGGCTAGGTATGAAGTGCAAGGATTTGATTTGAGTTTTTGGGAGTTTTGTTGGAAAAAGGAAAGGCAAATTTAGGGTCCGGGGATGAGGCCAAATTTTTGCAGAGTTCCAGTTGGGGCAAGGTAGGCAGTAGTTTTGATGCTTCAGAACAAATGAATGGATGGAAAAGACTACTGAGGAGCTGAAGAGGGAAAGAGGCTATCAAGAATCCTCTTCAAACTGAAGAAAACATTGAGAATTAAACAAAACTAAAAGATAGAGCACAACAAACTCATGAATTCTACCTTTGTCACTCAATTTGTTTAATTTTAGAAGCTAAGAGAAGGGAAATGGTACACTTAAACATCAATGAACTTAAAATTACATGAAGAAAAACACCATCAAAACACACAGAGCCACATGGATCCCAACAAGTGCTGCAAAATCCTAGTCTTTCCTTAGCCAAAAATGCAAAAATCAGATGTACAATGAAGTGCCAAGTAATCCCAAGTGTCCAACTCTGGAAATGACTCAGAAAATACATGATATAGACTAGCCCAACCCATTCCCATGCCTCTAGGGGTCGAGTTGATCATTCTAGGAGCTGTTTCAACCAATTCTAAAAAAAGCACTGAAATCTAGGCAATCAAACAACTTGCCTCTATATGGTAGGAAACTGATTCATTCATTTAATTTTGAATTTTTAGTGAATGAATCCTCTAGAACAAGTAAAAATGGGCCAATATTACATCATGGTCATCAAGTTACATCAAGATATATCAATAGTTACATCAAAAAGCAAAACTAGTCAAAACTGGGCGAATTTCTGACCTGTACAGTGAAAAATAAGCCAAAAATCCTCTATGGGCCGCGCCTGATTCTCTATGCTTCGCGCCACTTTGGAGCTGAATTTTAGGCCCTTCCTACAGTCCAAATTGATCCCAAGATAGCTCATTGAAAATCCTTGCCTGTCTACTTTCCAACCCAAGTGGAATTTCTGGATTTGGATGTCATTTTCCCCTTCAAAACTTCAATCTCCCAAGACTGCTTCCTGTGGGTCAAAATAAGGGCAGTGATGTCATTTTTTGAGTGTTTTTTGACCTTTTGAGGGCCCAAAACTTGCCCAAATTTCTTGGCCATGCACCAGCAATCATAATTTTTCATGCCAAATCCAAAAATGTAAATTGTTTGAAGTTTGGAGCCCTCTAGCAAAAGCGAGCGCCACGTGGCGTGGCGCATAGGGAGGAAAACCCTGTTTTTTAGTGCAAAAAATTTTCAAAATGCAAAAATTGCTCCAAATTTCTTGAAATTTGGGCTGGACCTTCTCTATCAAGTGTCATGCTGGGCTAAAGAGGCTTCGGCCAATAGCTGAAGATGATCAAGTTCCCTTTGCCTCTTTTGCTTCTTTATTGCCTTCTTCAATTTTGCCTTTAGATTCCTTATTTGTGCCTTGGAATTCATATTTCGCACCATGTAGTGAAAATCCATGTGTCTCAGTAATGTGTTGTCCCTGTTGACCTTGTCCAGCAGTCTCTCCAAATGGATGTTGACTCTCTCGAGCCAATACTCTCTGTCGACATTGATCTCCTGCTCAAGTGAAGTAAACTTCCACCCTCCTCCTTTGGGCAGCTTGGCGATTCTCGAATATGTTTGCCACCTCTATGAGGCCTCCTGGGTGCATGTCCTTCTGCAGGTGAATCATTTTGGGTCTCCACTTCATAATCAGATGAAGGATTAGATGCCATAACTACTGATAGACAAATTGGCTTGAAGAAACAGGTGATGATGTGTCAAACTATGGTATACTATTTTTATGATGTGCTTGATCTCTGTCACCAAGCGGAAAACAGTGAAACAAGGGACTGTTAGGAGGGAGGGAAAATAGTGAGGGATTAGGGACTATTGGGATAGATTTTTTTAGGGAAATATAGGAGGGTTTGGGAATTTTGTATAGGTTTAGGAATTTTTGTATAGGGTTAGGGATTTTGTTATAGGGCTAGGGTTTTAAGGTTTTGGATTTGAAAATTTTGGGAAAGGGAATTTGGGAAAATTAATGAGCTTAGGGGGATATGGAAACTTAGGGAATGATGAAAACAAGGGAGAAATGGGATGTGAGAATGACTTTGGTGACAAAACAATGATATTGAAACCCTAACAGCAAGTTTCCTTGAGGTATTTTAAAAGGTAGGGTTTGATTTTCGTATTGGACAACCACCATAAATTGAATGGAAAACTCCTTTACTAGCATTGGTAAGAGCTTAACTTACTTGTGGAATGAATAATTTGAAATTTTGGAGCTTCTTTGGAGGAATTTTTGAATGAATTTCAGGCTTTTAATCCCAATGCGTCACGCCAGTGTATTTTTTGCGCTGTCAAGGGCAGCCCAATGCGCAGCGCCATCTCTATGCGTAGGACCTTTTTCAGGAGCCTTTTGGAAGCCTTCCTGGTGTCCAAATTGGGCACAGGATAGCTCCTTGGAAAGTTATTTGAGTCTAATTTCCAACCCAACTAGAATTTTTCAATTTGGAGTTCATTTTCCCTGTCAAAAATCAAATCTCCCAAGATTGGTCAAAATGTCTCGAATGAGGCTGTCTCAAGGCAGAGTGTTGTTGCAGTCAACTTTTAAAGGTGTTCCTCAACTCCAAATTAAGCTCATGATAGCTCATTGGAAATATATTTGTGTATAGTTATCATTTGACTCATCAAACAAGTCATTTAGCCAACCAAGCTAGGAGAAAACTTGATTTTCCCAAGGTCACTCCAGAGGTGCACTCAATTGTTCTGAGGCAATGGTATTTTTGAAATTTCTCTAAAACCATGACACCTGTGTAAAAAGTGAAGGAAATTTTTCTTCCTTTGCCTATTTTAGACAAAAACCTCTCTCAGTTTTCCAAAATTCATCTTTTATTTCTCAAAAACATCATTTGAGTGAAACCTATCCCGATGTGTGGAACAAGGGATTTGTCGAAATGAATCGAAATGAAGGGGATAAGGGGCTTCTAAATTCTTGAGAAAATTTTTAGAAATAGGAAGTGATGTTAGGAAGTAGGGGAAAGTGGCATTTCAAATATTGAGTGAGGGGAAGGGGTCCAAAAGGGAAAAACACAGGCCTAGCCTAGAAAATTGCCAAGTTGTAGCAAGAAACTAGGGTTTGTGCGAAAATGAGGAATTTGGGGGATCTCAGTGATGGGAAGTGTTTAATAAGGTACATTAAGGATAGGGGAAGGTGTATGAACATCAAGATACAAGTTTTGCTGATGATTTGACCATCCAAGAAAAATTGCCTTCAAAACCCTAGGAGAGGGAAATGAACTTTACCTAGGCGCAACTGAGGCATGAACAAGGTGTAAAATGACCTAGTTTAACTTGACATGATGATGACAACCCCCTGAATAATGGTACAGTCAGCTGAATGGTGACATGAACCGACATTTGGACAACTTTGAAAGGAGTAAAAGCAAACCCTAGACGTAATACCTAGTGACCAAATTTTACTTGAAGACTCACTGAGATGACAAAAATTGATCTTGACACTCTAAGACCACTTTGTAAGATCACGTTTGATCACTGGAGGAAGGCTGAAAAGACTGACACTAACAATTTCCATGCCCAAAATATAGTTTGCAGCACCAAGATCTTTCATGTCGAATTTGGAGGACAATTGGGTCTTCAAATCCTGGATAATTTCTTTGTCATTTCCAACCAGCAACATATCATCCACATACAAGACCAGATAAATAACACGGTCACCCAATTAATTTAAAATACACACAATGATCTGCTTTGCTTCTGGTGAAGCCAAGTCCTCGTATAAATGTATCAAATTTCTGATACCACATCCTTGCTCACTATTTTAACCCATACAGAGACTTATTTAACTTGCATACCAGTTCTTTTTCACCCTTCACCGCAAAGCCTTCAAGTTGCTTCATGCAGATCTCCTCTTCTAGATCCTCGTGAAGAAATATGTCTTCACATCCATCTGTTCTACCTCAAAATCAAAGCAGCAGCAACAGATAAAAGTAATCTAATAGAAGTTACCTTGGCAACAAGAGAAAAAACATCACCAAAATCAATTCTCGACACCTGGGAATAACCTTTGCTACCAAATGAGCTTTGTATTTCTCCACCTTTCCTTCTGCATTTGTCTTCTTCTTGAACACCCATTTGCTGCCAATGGGTTTCCTTCCAACCGGCAACTCCACCAGATCCCAAGTCTCATTTTTGTGGAAAGATGCCATTTCATCAACCATGGCCTCTTTCTAGAGTTTTCCATCCTCTAAATCCACTACTTCCTTCACAGTTTTGGGATCATCATCAGTAATAAACAAAGCAAAATTTGAACAGAATGCAGATGGACTATACCTTTCAGGCTGCCTTCTTTCTCGAACTGATCTTCTCACAGCCGGAGTTTGTGGCTCTTCATCTTCTAATTCCTCCTCTACTGTAGAATTTGATCTTCCTCCTTTAGCTCAAACTCTATCTTCTCAGGTTCCTTTGGTTGGACTTCATGTTTAATAACATATTTCACCTCTCTGAACACCACATCTCGTTTGTACACAACCTTCCTTATTACTGGGTTCCAAAGATTATAACCCTTTAAACCATCCTTATACCCAATAAAGATGCACCTTTCAGATTTACTATCCAACTTGGTTCTTTTCTCCTTTTGAACATGTACATATGCATCACATTGAAATACCCTCAGATGTGAAAGAGATGGTTTCTTACCAGTCCATACCTCTTGTGGAGTCTTATCCTCCAACGTTGGTGAAGGTGACCTGTTGACCAGGTAACATGCAGTATCCACCGCCTCTACCCAGAATTCTTGTCCTAACCCGGCAGCACTGAGCATGCTTCTTGCCCTTTCCATCAATGTCTTATTCATTCTTTCTGCAACTCCATTTTGTTGAGGTGTATATGGAGTAGTCTTCTGCCATGCTATACCACACTTCTTACAGAATTCTTCAAATTCCTTACTACAAAAATCTCCACCGTTATCTATCCTCAGCACCTTTATCTTCTTCTTTGTCTGGTTTTCCTCCAGAGCCTTAAATTCTTTAAACCTGTCAAAGATTTCAGATTTCTTCTTAAGGAAATATATCCATGTATTCCTTGAGAAGTCATCTATAAATGATACATAGTACACAGACTTACCCAACGATGGGACCTTCACAGGTCCAAACACATCACTGTGCACAAGTTCTAATATTGTTTCACCCTCTTACTACCAGAGGGGAAACTCTACCATGAAGTATCCGAAGGCCCTTTTCTCCAATATGTCCAAGCCTTTGATGCCACAACATGGTCTTCTCTCCAGAGACCACTAGATTTTCTGCTCTACTTTCATGAACCACAGAACTATTGCACCCATCAATAACAGTGCTACCTTGCAACTTGTATAGAGTTCCAATCCGAACTCCCCGCATCAATACCAGTGCTCCCCGAACCATCTTACAAGTATCCTTCTTGAACACTGTTTTTAGACCTGCATCATCCAGCTTGTTAACAAAAATCAGATTTCTAGCTAATTTAGGAATATGTAGAACACCTGGAAGCGTTCTACCCTTTCCACCTTGCAACTTCAACTTTACTTTTCCGCAACCAACGATTCTAGCCTTCTTATCATCCCCCAAGAAGACATCACCACCATCATATTTCTCATACTAGCAGAACCACTCTCTATGGGGAGTGAAGTGAAAGGATGCACCTGAGTCAATCAACCATGCCTCATGATCTACATGTGTACTAAAGAAGCCAAGTACAAATCCCCACCTTCATCTGAGGTGGTTTTTGCCTCTGCAGAAGGAGCCTCATCAGATCCCTTTCCTTTGTTAGGAGCTTTAGATTTACAGTCCCTTTTGTAGTGCCCTTCCTTTCCACATTTCTAGCACACCACCTTTACAGGTTTTCCTATAGATTGAGATCTCCCTTTAGATTTAGATCTCCCACTCGATGACTTATTTTTGTTTCTGTTCTGGGTCCGCCCTCATACAGACAAGGCATCACCATTTTGGCTCTCCATATTTTTTCGTCTCATCTACTCTGTCAGCAACGATGAGACTATTTCATCAAAATGCAAGGCAGTTGCATTGCTGTCTATTGCAATAACCAGATTATCCCACGAATCTGGTAGAGAACACAACAAACTGATGCACTTATCTTCATCTGAAGTTTTAACATCAACAGATGCTAACTGACTTACCACAGTATTAAATGCATTTAGATGCTTTGTCACCGAGTCTCCATCTTTCATCCTCAGGTTATACAGCTTTTTCTGCAGGAACAGTTTATTCACCAGAGACTTAGATTGGTACAAAGTCCCTAGTTTGTCCCACAAAGCCTTCGTCGTAGCTTCCCCTGATACATTCAGCAATACTGAATCTGAGACACACAATCATATTGTGCTCTTTGCCTTCCGATACAACTTCTTCCATTCCTCATCGGACACTCCCGTTGGTTTAGTACCCAGATCTACCGTGATCCACTGGTCTTTATCCACCAACAGATCCTCTGTCTTGAGTTTCCACAACTCAAAACTATCACCATTAAATTTCTCAATCTCTATCTTTCCACTACTTTCCATCTTCTTTCACCACCAGAATCGATCTTGCAGATCTCCCACTGAACAAGGTCTATCACAGGCCCGAGCAAAACCCCTCAGCAACAAAGGCATCCCC
This sequence comes from Pinus taeda, assembly GCA_000404065.3. Classification (NCBI taxonomy): domain Eukaryota; kingdom Viridiplantae; phylum Streptophyta; class Pinopsida; order Pinales; family Pinaceae; genus Pinus; species Pinus taeda. The sequence continues at coordinate 8,826 of APFE031617584.1, read as the reverse complement.
TTGAAGCCAAAACATCTCTGATACCAAATGTAGGTTTTAACCCCGTACAGAAATTACCTGCATACGAATTCTAAAACACAGAAAATAAACAATGCGAGATCATAACACAGAAAACACATATACACAGAGATTTTCCCCTAGATCCCAAAAATGGAACTACCAACTTGATTTTTCATTATGTTCTCTTCAATGTTACAATACATATTTATACATGCCGAAGCATCCAATACCATGGACCGAAAACCATCGCATCCAAAAAAAACATGTGTGAAAATCATGCACAAAACCATAAGTGGGTCCGCCTAACCTAACATAGGTTCCAAAACCAAAAAAAATTGGGGGGCTCCCCCAGACCCCATAAAGTGGGGTTACGAGTACCCCTCAAACCCCCTGTTAACTACACGGAAGGAATATAACACAACCCAACACCTTTAATGAGATGATTTTTCTTCTTTTTGATTGTTGCAAAGCACATCGAGATAGCTTCTTGCATTATCCTTAGTACTTGATTATTCTTCTTTAAAACCAATCTTGGGCTTGTCATTTTGAGATTTCTGAGTGTTGAGAATGTGATCAAGTGTTTGAGAATTTTGCCAACTTCTTTTGATTTATTCCAATTCTTTCTTGAGAGATACTATTTCAGCTTCACGTCTTTCATATATGACGCCCTCCCTTCTTCTCTCTTCCTCTTTATCGGTTTTAAGTGAGATGACCTTCTTTCGCAACTTTTCATTTTCTTCAATGGCACTTATTAGTAATTCATTTGTATCTTCTTCATTTTCCTATCCTGATTCATCATCTTCAGTGAATGCCATAAATAGTACTTCATTGCTTCTATCATAGTCATTTTCTTCATGTGATTCATCATTACTTCCTTTTGATGATTTATTTTCTATGACCACATATTCATCCTCATCATATTCATCTTGTTTAGAGAGGAAATTCTTCTTAGTAAATCCTTTCTTTTTGTATATCCTCTTTTTTGAATCTTCCTCATCATCATTGTCGTGCTTATGAGGACATTTTGCAGCATAATGACCTATTCTTCCACAATTGAAACAAATAAGAGGGTGCTTACCTTTTAGCTTGGATCCTTTCTTTAGTCTTCATACAAATTGTGCCAATTCGGATTCAGCATAAGAGTCATCACTGTCGGTATTCCATCCTTTCCCCTTTTTTGATTTTGAAGCCTTGAATGCTTCATCTTTGGAACTTGGGATTCCTTTTCTCATCTCATAGGCAATGAGGATTCCATGAAGTTCATCCATCTTGGGAGTATCTAGGTCCTTCATTTCTTATATAGCACTTACTTTGGATTCAAATCTGTCTGGGAGAGATCTTAATATTTTTTGAACAACAGTGCTTTCTTCAACCTTTTCTTCCAAACCTTTAAGAGAATTGACTACTCCAGCTACTCTGAGGAAGTATGATGCAATATTTTCTTCATCGTACATTTTCAAACTTTCGAACTACCTCCTATGAGTTTGAAGATTTTCCTTCTTAACTTTGGAATCCCCATCATATAAGCTGACCAACTTATCCCATACTTCTTTGGCTGAGTCACAATTCAAGACTTCTGTAAACTCATAATTAGTAATTCCACTAATAATGGAATTTAGAGCTTTGGCATTTGCAATGTATGCTTTTCTTTCATATTGGTCAGTAGGAAGAGTGGGAGGAGCATTGTACCCATTCAAAGCAGAGTTCCAAACTTCAGGTCCAAGAGACATTAAGTAGTAAGACATTCTCTTTTTCTAAAAACCGAAATTTATTCCATTGAATAAGGGAATCCTTCCTATAATTTCTTGATTCTTCATTGTAACTAATAATCCTTCTTCTAGTTGTTAGGCTAATTATGAAGAATCTGGCTTTGATGCCAATTATTGGAAATACTGAGAGGGGGGTGAATCAATATTTCTTTTCAATTGTTATTATTACCAATTTAGATTATTTATAGTTTTAATCAAAGAAATGATTTTATTAAATATAGAAAAAGATTGAATACAATATCTGATGAATTTTTCCAAGCACCAACTTGGACTTTGATGAGGCTCCAACCTCTAGGGCTTCGACCCTACCTTTTCAAGGCACCAACCTTGGATTTAGGAGCACCAACTCCAAGGACACCAATCCTTCCAAATCTGAGGCACCAACCCCAAGGGCTCCAACCCTATAGTTTTTCTTTGTCAATAAATGTTTTGATTGTATTACACTGCTCCATGTCCTTGTGATCTTTGTAACAGATCGTTGTCTGCACTACATAATTGCTTCAGGAGTGACTACTTCTCACTATCTTACTTCCAAGGAATATACTCGTACATACTTCAATGCTAATGTAGCCTATTTCTTCCTTCAAATGATGGCTGATGAAACCTTATTTCGTTTATAGAATTGTTCTCCAGATTGCGTTATGTACTTCTTCCACAGATTATTGGTTCGAGCCCTTTTAGAGATTAACCCAACCAACAGACATGCTTGTCCTTCGGATTCCTTCCTTTTAGTTTTACCTTCAACTTTCTTCTTCATGCTGGATCTTCATCTTTCGTCTTTGACCTTCAACTCTCTCTGTTTCTTCAAGTTCATGAGTTGTGAACTGTCAATTCTTCTTTGTACCGGATGCCAAGATCGATACTTGAGGTGAGGCATTTTAACCCGCATTTATACGAGTCTCACCAATAACCAAGAGACATGTTCATTGAAGGGAGAGGCCGACTTATGAATATTCATCCAATTATTCACATACTTTTTTATTTACAGAAAATTTCATAGGAGAGGTTGTACCCACATGAGGTCCCACGTCCACTTCATCACCTCAATCACAATCGCAACTTTTGGAAGTGTTTTACAAGTCGTGCTCATAACATAGACGATTGTTGATTACCCCTACGAGATGTGATATTATATTAAAATATTTTGATAACTCCGTTGGGTCCACCACACTATTGCAATCGGCAGTTCAGGGTCCACCACTCTATTGCAATCAGCAGTCTGCAATACTATCGCAATCGGTGTTTTGACCATTAAATCCCTTTATGATTTTCAATATGATACGGTAAATGCGATAAGGTTTATTATAATGGAACCATCGAGTCCCCAGCACATATCGCAAACGAGGGTTTTGATGTGACATTTCTTTAAGACTGGCAATATGACTTACAACGAGGCGGACGTGATTACATTAGGGCATGTTTTATTTAAGCAATTGGGTCTGCAACTCAAATCGCAATCACATATTTTAATGTGACACATGATAAAGCTCATCGATAAAGTCGCCAATATGTTATACCGTCAATATGTTAAACTTTGATGCACTGTGGACTTTTAAAGGGTTTTCCACGGTTTAATCTTCTGATTGGGTTCTTAGTTCTTCCCTTTAGCTCTTTCTTTGTTGTGTGTTCCTCTTTGATCTTTCTGATGTCGCTACTCTTGCGATGTAATGCTCTTGTTGCTTCATGGATCTGTTCTACACGTAATGTTGTTGGATCTACTCTGCTTGGCTTCAATGACAATCTCAGTCAACAACTAGACACATAAGGCATTGTAGAACAACTCACACCAACAGAGCTAAACCAATAGTGCATGGAACAGGCCAAGACTGATTGGATCATAGACACACAAATCAAGAACACTTGCTGCAGAAGATCCATATTTACCGGGTTGTCAAAGTTGTCCAACTCCTGCACTAAGGCATGTGGCTCACCAGGGACCAAGTTCAACAGAAGTTTCCCTATATCATGGAGGCACTCATCGCAATGGGACCATTTCTTCATATGGGGGGAGGACTGATCTAGGTCAATATTTGTGGCCACCCACCTATTCCACTTGGACCCCCACCATTATTTCTTTCAGTTTCCTTAATTGTAGCACATTTTACTATCTTTGGCAGTTTTTCGAGTCCTGAACTTCTGGAGCTATTTTGAGTCCCTAAACAACATTTTTTTGGAAAACGACCAAACCCCTTGCTATTAGCAAGGATAGGTAGTAGAAATGTGTAGCCCTTGGATAGATCTTTCTAACGAGGTATAGTACGTGTCAAATGAAGATCATATGCGAAAGTTATAACCACGAGAAGTTGCAATACCAATTTACCCCAACGGGGCCCACACACTTTTTGTGCTTCATCTCCTAGGATTAGGTTTTTGGATGTTTATGGTTTTCCATTGTTTCTCAATAATAAATAGGCCTTTGAGCCTCATTGTAACATAGTTCAGAAGGCATGTAGCCACCACATCCCTTCTCAGAGATAAGCTTCCATCATCTCAGCGAGTTTATTTCCTCTTTGCATGTGAATTATTTCTAGTACTTTTTTATTAAAGAATTAAATTTATGTTTTGATATATCTCTTTGTTTCCATTTATATTTGTATTTCATTTCGTTCCTGCATAAATTTGGATCACAAAACCAGCTAGTATAACCTTGGCTAGCCATTTCAAATTTACTAAAAAGATGTGCCCCAAGACACACAAGGAGATAGATTACATGCCCAAGGTGTCATATTCATCAAAAATTGGAGTCTTGATGTGTGAAATGATGTGAGTTGTGAGTAGGTATATGAAAAATCTAGGTAAAGAGCATTGGAAGGTAGTAAAATTGATTCCTAATATTTAAGAGGCACTACTACTTAGTATTTGTGCTTTGGAGGTTAAAACATTATTTTACGGGGATATATTGACCCGAATAAGATAGGTGATATAGTGTGTTAGGAGCAACATGGGGTATGTTTTTACTATAAATGGAATAGTGGTAAGTTCGATTTTGAAATTGCAAAGGGTTATCATACTTTCAAACACAGAAGCATAGTATGTTGCTACTACAAGGGCTAGTGAAGAGATGATTTGGTTATATTGGTTCATGTAGGAATTGTGATAGAAGTAGGAAAATATTGGGTTGTATAGTGATAGAAAAAATGTAATTCATCTTGCAAATAACTCATCATTTCATTCTAAGGCTAAGTATATACAACTTAGGTACCATTTCATGTGATCAGTTTAGAAAGAGGGACAATTGAAGCTGGAAAAGATACATACAAGACAAAATCATGCAGAGATGTTAACAAAGGACGTCACCAAGGAGAAATTGAGTGTTTACTCAGTTTCAATTAGTCTTCAAGCATGACGATGAAGATGGGAATCTATCCATGTCGAAATTTGAAACATAGCCCAGCAAATGTATTAGTAATGGAATTGTTATAATCAGTCTCGAAGTGGGAGAGTATTGGTTGTATAACCTAAACATCTTCTTGATTTAGATGCCTTGTTTTTAACCATCTTTGGACCCCAGTTCTTGAAGGCGAGGGGAGTGTAGGGAGGCTTGAATTCTAAAATATTGTAATTTGATAGTCAATCTATATTATTCATCATTAGGTTACAAAACTAACGGTAAATGTTATGTTAGATTTTTTTTTTTCCTCCCTAGAAGGAAACCCTATTTTTATGATAGAATTGTATTTTAGTTGTGTATTATTTAAGATAGCATTGCAATTGAGAGAGAAAATATTATGGGAGAGAGAATATGAGGTTGCAATGGATGTGCTACAAGTTGTAACCCATTCATTCTATTGGATGGTGTAAAAGGAAGGCCTAGAGATTTCTCCTTGGATATAGCCCAAATTGGGTGAACCACGTGTATTAGTGTCTCCTTTGTATTGTTTCATTCTATGTTTTATTTCCACATTCATTTTTATTTTATTTCCATGTGATTTTATTCACAATAGTTTCTAGAGGGTTAATCAAATGTTAGGGGGGATGTTGGATGATTTGTAAAGGTGTTGGCTTCACCTTCTAAGATACATGAATGTGGAATACATGATGTGGGAGAATATATTTGAGAATCAATATAGAAATGCATTTTGTGCATGGAGCTATAAATTTACACGTTTTTTCTAAGATTGAAACATGTGATTCCATTATGTAATATTAAGTGTCTCAATAAGGCATATGTAATGAATGATTATTTTCTCCTATTTGGTATGATCAACATTGTAAATGATGATATGTGTATGTTGCTAACTATGTTGTTATGAAAATGTTTTAAGCATAAATCCTATACTAGGATATAGAAAGAACCTAAGGAAATCCAGATTTTGTAAACACTTGTAGCAGTGAAATCCAGATTTTATAAGGAGAAACCTCATGTTATGGAATTTGATTCCTTTGTGGAGTAAGAATGAAATTGATAAGTGAATGTTGACATCTTTATGAAATAGATTAGAAAAATGTTATAATAAAACAAAAAAATATGATGATATGTCGTAGCAATTATATGTGCACGATACATGTGAGATGTTGAAATCTCTATGAGAAGGAAAAATGATGATCTTTAAGACAAAAGGAATACATATGAGGCTACTATTATTACATGATAACCCTAAAGTATCCCATAATCATTATAGTGATGAGTTATGCTATGTTGGAGCAAGCCATGGGATTCCTTGGCTATAAGGATCTATTCGTATCGATAAGGATTTCCTTGCAAAATCATGGATCACTAAGGGAGTATATAAAAGACAAGGAGATGGATAAGCCTAGAGGGTGAGTGATTCCAAGGAAGAGGAGACTTGAGTAAATAACATGTTAGCTATGATCATGAGCATGTGAGCTCTGTCCCTACAGGCTCCCAAAATATGTGCCTATGAGGCTATTTGCCCTGGAATACTACAGACAGCTTATAAACTCTGATCTGACACACTTCCACAGTGCCAAGAAGAAAGCCAACCTAAAGTTCAGAGACCACCTAGGCCCATTTGTCATGAACAAGAAAGATGGTTGGCAAGAAGCTGATCAAATACTAGGGCAACAACTCAAACTCAAAGGAAGCTTCTGGTGGGTCCCTTATGACCCTGAAGGTTTCATCAGTGCTAGGAGGGTCAAATATAGGCTGCTAGCCTATAAGCATTGCCCATACCCACAAATACAACACTTTGCCAACCAAGACGAATGGGTACCTGAATCAATAGTAGAGGAATTGACTCGAGAAGAAAAATGGAGCAGACTGTAAAGGACTTGGAAAAAATTCTTGACTTGGATTCTTGTCAACAGGTCTTGTTCAAACAACCAGTCCAAGTAGGAGAAGGCACTTCTACTGCTCCAATTGTACAGGACACCCAGCAAGCTCCAGCAACAACAACTACAACAAAGGGAAAGGAGAAGATGGATGAACAGCAACAGGTAGAGACAGGGCAGCCCAGCACATCAAAGGATCAGCAATCAGAGCAAGCCCCTCCACAACAAACTGAACAAACCCAAATCCCAGTTTTGCAGACTCCTCTCAATGATGAGAGAGGAAAAAAGAGAGACAGAGAGGAGGTCACACCTTCAACAGGGTCATCACAACAACCTAAGGCCAAGAGGCCGAGGATAGACCCTGAAACAGAAGAAGGAGACATCAGTGAAGAACGGGCAGAAAGCCACAACAGAGAAAGGCAAACAAGCCAGCAGACTGCCACTAGCTCATTTCAGCAAGAACAGGCCCAGCAGCATACCACAGAGGTGTCCTCCTCAAGACAACAGGGCAAGAAACCAGCTGCAGTCAAAGAAGGCTTCATAGAGATCAAGGTACAGAATGAATTAGTAAGAGTGCATCTATATGAGCAATTATTGAAGACAACTCCAGCCAAAAAACAAAGGTTGATGGCTGCCTATGATCTGAAGGAAGAAAAAATGATCTTCACCCATCTGAAGCCGAAAGTCCCACATCCAAAGACCCCAGCAGATTACTACAGAACAAACCTGGAGGTCTTTTCCAAAGACATACACCCCATGGATCAGATTGAGCTGCACAAACAGACTGGGGAAATGGTGGTATCGCAGACACTTGTGATTAGGGCAAGCTGGCCCATCAGCTAAAGGAAGCCCTGAAGAACACAAACCAGACAGCTGATTTTGAAAGGTTGTCTTCCTCTGCAAAGGACAATAGAATTAAAGACTTTGGAGGACATAATAGTTTGTTTGGGAGACATGAC
>APFE031617579.1:0-11479 GCA_000404065.3 Pinus taeda | reverse complement strand
GAAAATGACCCCCTCAAGCAACATGAAGCTTCCATCTCGGAACTCCAAGTATACCAGGTATTTAAACACATTTGTCACTCTATCAATTTTTGAAGAAATTTTTAAAATGCCAAAGAAAGTTACCCTTTCAGGCTCTTCCACTCATATTCCCCTCATGGATACTGAACATGACATTTTTTTATTCAGTTTTCCCTGTGAACTTAATTGAATTTCGCCAAAATGTCCTAGCTAACAAAAATAAGTCAAAATTTTATAATAGAAGATAAAATTATTTTGTTCTCTGCAATTGTCCCTTAAACTTATCAATTTCTAGAATTTATCACTTGGTTAACCTCCTTTCTATATCGTCAGTGATGTTTCATCATGAATTCCCTAGAGAAAAATATTTTCCAAATTTCTTCATTACTAATCCAACAAGCCCTAGCCTTTCCAAAATATGATAAGTATCTTTCATTTTCTGATGAAACACTTTTGTCGACTTTTCATAACTTATTATTAAAGGATTCTAGGAAATTGTATGTTTCCATTTTGCTTCCAAACACTGTTTTACCTTTAGATTCTTCACAGTTCCTTTTTTCTTTCTTTGTTGAAGGTGTTAGACCCATTTTGCAAGTAATCATGAGGATTATTGGAAGGGATGATGCATCAATGATAGATGGTATAGCCATGGGATTATTTCATTTGATGATGTAGTCAAATGTGGTGATATATATTCTTGCATTTTGGGAGGAAACCATCAAATCTCAGCTCCTTAACTTCAACATAATTGGATGTTTCATATTTACCTCTCTCCTACTATATATTTTTCTATATGTACATGTTGAGCAATTTATAGACCTGGGATTGAATAAACAAAGAATTGTGTATTTGACTGATGTTGAGAGAGCTCAACCAAATAATCAAATTTTCTCCTATTTCCTTTCTTCCTTCATCTCAAGTGTTTACAGAATTGTTAACAATGTTTCCTCTCCTACAATTTTTCCAAAAGCTTAATCTTTGTTGCAAATGAGTTGAGATTTAAAGGTTGGAGATTACTTTCCATTTGAGGATCACACAGAGATTAGATTATATGGTACACATATTCATCCATATAGTCTTTCGGTATTTATGTCTATGAGAATATTTGCATTGGAATTCATTAGGCAGAGCCTAAGTGTTGATCAAGTGCATTTTGTCCCAGCCAAGAAAGGATATTTGTTCAAATCACCCAAGACTGTTAAGCCTTTCATTGTCAATAATTGGCAGGCATATGAGGAGGTAAAAAAGTTGTTACATAGTATGAATTTCTATCTGGGAGAGAAGTGGTCTTATGATCCTCATTATATAATTTCTAAGAGGAGAATAGAAAATTATTATGCTCCTTATGTCCATGAAGCAAAACTTGAATGGGAGAAATTTGAAAATCGAGGCGTAGTCCAAATTTCAAGCAATATGGAAGTTGAAACTCCCATTACTTATAAGAAAAAGGGTTAAAAAGAGGATTAAACATTATGGACATAGAAGGAGAAAGTTCTCAAGGCACAAAGAAGCAAAAGGTGTAGAAAGGAGGAACAAAAACTGAATATTTCAGGGAAAATCCTTCCATTGAAATTGGGTTTCAATTGCAAATAGGAGGAGATAAATGTGCACCATAATCCCACATTCCTAAAGGAGAAGAATATGTATCTTTGGAAGATTTTAAATATTCATATGAAAAGAATTGAGAAAAGGAATCATAAAATTAATACTAATGTTGTTATCAATTGGAGGCATAGTATGTTCCTGGTTATCAAACCAGACTTATTTCAACTATGGATTTGGAGAGGATTCAATTGAAACTCTCATTTACACACCCTATTACACTGTCAATTACTTTTGGAGCTAATTTCAAGATAGTTAGCTTATCAGTGAATACAAAATATATGTCTTTGTCTAACAAGATAAATCTGCACATGAAAACTAGAGAGTTGATTTATAATGATCTCACTAAAACATCATTAGCAACAAGTAATACAGAGGCCTTGCTGGGGAAAGTAATTGGTAATTAGAAATTAGAAAAGGCTAACTCTAAAGCTCTACATAATAAAAATTAAGAATTTAAGAAATGAATTATTAAGCTTGGGGTGAATCTAGAGGACAAAACAGTGGTCCAAAAACTTTTACAAGGAGAAAAATATGAGATCCAATTTTTAAGACAAAAGTTGAAATTTCCTATTACTAAGCATGTCTTGGCTCCAAAAGTAGGTCAAATTAAAAAGGAAAAATAACTTATAACTCACGAACTTCTAGAGAGAAATAAGGAGGTGGAAACTCTGAAGGAACTCAATGCACAACTACAACAGAAGGTAGTTTCACATGTTTTCACAATTGTAGTGCAACGAGGCTCTAAGGACCCTACTAATAAGCTCACTAGGGTGATGACTAAATTAAAGAATTCAGAGGATGAGTTAAGGAAAATATAGAAGAATTTGGATGATACTAAAGAGTAATTGAACCATAAGGAAAGGAAAATGAAAATGTCTAAAGAAAATGCATCACAACACCACAAAAATTATCTAACAACCTATGATGAAATTAAGGAATTAAAAGAAAAATTAAAAGGTATCATATCTCTTATTCAAGAAAGAGAAATTATTTGGACTGATATCATCCAACAAATAAGGGTAATCTGGGATCATATGTTGGTCATGGAAGAAGAGAAAACAATGGTAAGGGATCTAGAAATGGTTATTTGTTCCAATAAAAACAAGTTGCAACAAAGATCACAATTGGAAAAAAGGATGATTGATTTTCTGAATGCAAAGTCTTCTCTGAAGTTGAGAGCAATGGGTATTCAAGACAAAACTTCCATTGTTATAGAAATAAATAAGATGGTACAAAATAATATCTATAGGAAAAATGCAAAAACCATACTAGGAGAGATCAAGGAATCAACATTTCCCTTTAATTAAAACTTTGGCAAGAGAGTCTGAGCAGGATTACCTTCATGTTGGGACTAGAAAGGAAATCTTCTTCCATGGGAGACCTATGAAACTTTATTAGTGGAAGAAAAAAGTAAAATCAATGCTTTCCATGAAAAAATAACAAATTTTAAAGGGTCAACAATTGCGAATCACTTGTAGAGAGATTTTCAATTGTTATGGTTAGTTAAGACTCTCTTCACTGAAAATCCAACCTACAACAAAATAAAAAAAATGAAGATGGCCTATGACAGATTGTTCAAGTGTACAAATCATGAATTGGCAGTGTGGAATAAATGCCTAGATTTAATATCACCAACGAAATGAGTGGAACCTAGAGCTTCCCCAAGCGAGCCTAGACAATGATCCCAAGTGATCCAATGAAGACGAAGCATACAATTTATTTTGGAAAAAGATATTATATTTTGTAATTTCAATTCAAAACACTTTAATTTCTAAGTTTAAGTTTTGAGTCTTCATAATTAGGACTGAGTAGAACTAAATATATTTTTGAAAGTAGTTTGAAATAAGTTCTTCACAGTTAATAGTTTTTGTAACTGTCCTCAATGTAATGTTTCTTTTAAAAAGCAGAGAAGAAGCATTTTTAAGGTAACTCTAAATTTTGGCTTCAAAGAGAAATATTGGTGTAATGTATCAACATTTTCTTGGAGAATTAATAATTTTTTGGATGATTCCAACTACCTTTTGAAAATGATATGTGTTTCTTTTCTACTATAAGTCATTATTCGTTTTTCTTCTTTTGAAATTTTGTAATAAATTGTTGGTTATTTCCATTAATAAATATTTACTTTTCTTGAAAAAACTCATAGTACCTATAGATTTCAGATTAAAATAACCTTAAACTATGCTCCATAGTATCATATTGTCACCTTCTCAGTCTTTCAGGTTTCTACTAAGGTTTATTACAAGAGATTTGGTTACTACAACCTTCTATTTTAAATCTTCGTGTTTTTCATTCTGCTATCTTGTTACTGCCAAAGCTCTCCAACAACATATAAAAATGAAAACTATAGCAAATTCAAATAAAAAATGGAATTCACATAGAGAATACCCTACTCGAAGTTACACTCAACCTTCAATGGTTACCCTGCCTTCTTCAATCCTCCAACATGGATTATTCCTTCTTAAATGTGAATGCTTGCTCTAATATCGATATGTAGATGATGCGACTATGAAATATCCATCTCATAAACATGAACACTTTCATGGAATTAATTAAAAAATTGTGTTTTTTTGTCTAGTTAAGTTCAAGGCTTCTTTTTTGACACTCCATTGGAAATTTATTTAAGTAGAAACGGTAGTACAATGCACAGAAAAATTTACAAATCATCACCAATAGATTGGAAATAATCACAATATTAGTTATTGAGAGAGAAATCATCAATTGACTCTCAAAATATTGCAAAAATTGGTACCATCAACAGAAAACCCTTTCATACTTTCATCAAGTAATACCAAAAAAGTGAATACTCATCAAAGAAAGATATATTAACATAGATAAAGTTACAAATTATTCAAAACAACATTCAACCATAAATATCTGATAGATTAAGGTCACAACATATAATTGCATAAAATCCTTACATGCAAAACTCAAAGTTGGTAAAGTTAGAAATGTGAATAATGCCCATCTCTTTACATAATGGAACAAGTAAGAGCACCAATTATTGATCGTTATTCTAAAATATGAAGGTCCACTTCCAGAAAATAGCATAATGCCTAATACTTGTCTCAGGTAACCATTCTAAGCAAATTTGGGGAAACAAAGCTTGTAATAACATTGCATACAAGAGGCTACTCTTATAACCATGTCCTTAAAGCAGATTCAGGCGGGGCTGAAGTTTTATAGGCAACAAGTCTCTTTCAATTTCTTCTAACATGTCTAACCAATTGCATACTTTTGGGTCCATTTGCATACTTTTGGCTCCCGTTTCTTGCAGTTGGGCTTGTCGTTGTGAGAAATCTCAGCCACAAACAGATCATTAAGGTTTGGATCAGTCAAAAAGGAGTATATTGACAATAAAACATGCAATCAACAAAATATTTTTGTTACAAAGAAAATATTGAAAGGAAGGAACCAAAGGAAACATATTCATGAAAAAAGGAACCAACTCTTCTTACTTTTCATGATTAGGTTGACCAACTTCAAAGCAACCACAGTAGAAGGCATCCAACGCAAGTGTTGATGTAAGGGATACCCTCATCTTGAAATTGTATATATGTGTTGAGATAAGGCGTACATATAGTTATATAGGTATGTAGGAAATACCAAATTAATGTTTTAATGGAACACAACTAGAAAAAGATGAATGGCTAGTGAAAGAAACTTACACCCAAAAGTAGGTAGAAAAAAAAGGTTGAGTTATCTCAAACATTCACCATTTGAACTATTCACTATAACTAAAGACAAAAAGTAAAAAATTAAAATCAGATTTATACAAACAAATGAACAAAAGTATAACCAACAATTATTTATAAATTATCCAACATATGGAAATATGATGAGCCTCATCATTGAGTAATTATATGGACCTTAATTCAACTCATATATTAGTCAAATCAACTCTTCTCACAACTTATTACATGTTTTGATTATATTTTTTTTAATGGGATGAGTTAAAGTGAGATATTATGCTAGTGGACTAATATGCATTAAATGCAGGTTTGGAAGAGAGGAATTTTGGCAAGAATATGGTTTGAAACTCGAATGGGACAAGGGAGAGAGATTATAGGAGGTAAATCCTCCTCATTTACTCCTCCCCCGTTCGAATATTCCTCCATTAACCACAAAATCTCGGAGTGGAAGCATCCAAGTCATGAAGATTAAAAGGAAACCAAGTAGGTGATAGACAAAGAGTTAGTTCATCTTGATTTTGGGAGCTGAGCCTCCCTAGATTTAAGGAAGTCATTGGAGACTTCAGCTGTATAAATGGAGAGGCCTAGAGCCTCATTAAGATTCTATTTTTTGTGGTCAAAGCACTAGTTATTTTCGAGCTCCAGACTTGTGGAAGACATTGGTGTCATTTTATGTTTTGATAATGAAAATGAGATTTCTCTTGGTCCAACACTGAGTTAACTCAGAGAGCTAAAGATCTTGGGTTAGGGCCCAACCCTAGCGGAAAAGGCTCCTCTTCTTATATCCTTATGCTTGGCTTAGTTTCATGATTCCATTTTATTCAACAATTTTCCTCATGCATGAAGTAGACAGATAATTCACTAAATTCTACTTTTCTACCTTGCTAGAATTCTTCCTGTTTACATTACTTTTTGGAAATTATAAATGTTTGATGCAAAGCAGGTACTTTAGAAATCTAAAGGGATCTCATAGCAGACAACCACCTTCCAACTTCATCCATTCATAATCATTCCTTGCTTTCACCAATCTCATCATTTTACATAGAAATTCCTCCAAACATGTTGAGTGAATCCAACCGTCTCCTAACCTTGGTTTTGAGTTTTGAGTGGCCCTAGGCATTTTTTTACTCCATTCCACCAATACAACACCTTCCCTAAGCCTTCCATCACCTCCAAGAACCATCAATTTTCTCTCGGTTGGATCCTATAGAAATACAGGGAATCCTGTAGGTTTCTAGTACATCCTATAGGTTTTCTTGTAGTGGCCTATTTTAAGGCTGAATTGAGGGAAAACTTCTAAAAAAGCCACACCAAGTCACCCAAGGGTCTCCCAAACCTTCCAACCATCTCTTAAAACTCCCAACCATCCACCAGCATCACTAAGCAAAGAGATTAGGGTTTACATTTGATTTTCTAGAAATAGAATAAAAAGAACCAAACATATTTATTTCAATCCTTTACATGCAGAATAATGATGTTTGATGTATTGAATTTCCTTGCTTTAGATAGTAGCATTTCATACATGTTGTCTTGGAATTCTTGTAAGGCATAGTTTCTCAACAGTTAGTTATAGAATGGTGTGTTTTTAGCATAGGATTTCAATCATTTTCCTTATTTGTAGTAGACAAGCTTTCTCCTAGAGTAGATTTCTCTTTATTTCATCAGCAATCAAGCTTCTTCTAAATCCATAGAAGCATGGCTTGAAAACCATAGTGGTCTCTCACCAGCTGAACAGTGACAAAAGGCAAAACCATCACTTTTACTTGTGTATACAACACTGTCACCTCCAAGTTTGTAGAAACTCGGGGTTGATAACGTAAAGCTGGTAGCTCCAAAAGTTGCAACATTCTTGTTGCAATATTGATGCTCATCAAAATACATAAGGAAAGTGAAAGTAGAATGTTTTGAAAAACTTTGTAATCACTTTATTCTAATTTGTATGTGTCATTCCTATCACTGTATGATAAGTTTGCAATTGCTATAACATATTCAATTTGTACAAAAGCATGATCTGTCAAATCATGCTTATACATGTGCTGCCCCTTTATTCTACTATACCAAAATAACTGAAGGTTGATTCCTTCTAATCTATCTAAAAGGTCAATGTCCTTATGGTAATCAAACACCCTATTACCATCCTTCTTCCTTATCCTTTGAACCCTTCTAATGTACCATGGTCCACAAGAAACACCTTGTTTTTTACTTCAAGGAACATCTTTTCTTACATTACATTCAGTGGGGGGAGTTGAGTTGCTTTCCAACAACACCCCCAATATGATGCAATTGCAAATCCAATTGAAACACCCTTTTGTGGAGCCTTCCCATATTGCCTAAAGTAGACCCCATTTCTCACTTTCATCAACCCATCTTTGGATAATGTTGAATTTCCATTCAACTAAGTAATCAAACATGCTTTGAACATATCCTTTCCATCAAAATCCACCACTATTTTTATAGTTTTTCTTGCAATTTCATCAATGGAATCTAAAATTTCATCAACTCATGTCTCCACACACTTTCCATTATTTTCAATTCACTTTCATTGTGTGCCAATGAAGAGGGCGACTAGAATATAGAGTTGGAACAACTCGCTGGAGAACCATCAACTACGTCATCCACAATTTGGAATGTTGGATAATTTTGATCCTCTGACCATGGTTTAACTGACCAAGAACACTGAGTGCAACTTTTTGGTTGCATGCCAAGAGTTGATAAAATGTCTTATGCATCCTTTAATCAAATCTTAATAGCTTCAAAAATTTTAGCGTCTATGGATACTTAATCATACTGCGATAATATGTCAATGTTTTGTATTTTTTCTTGGTGCAATCTATTCCAAATGTTTTCTTTCTGCTTATGATGTTTATTAAAATGAAGACATTGTGGATTTGATTTTTATTTAGAAACTCTATTAAGAGTTCCAACAACATGAAGCAAGTCAGTGAAATCATATGCCCTCTGAACTACAACCATCCCATCAACTTTGCTAAAAAATTTCTCACATACATTTCACCCAGTGAGGTGAAAAACACATGGAAAGTTAGAGTATTGATCTCGAAAAAATCTCATTAGCAAAACCACAAAATGGCAAGAAATTTTAACATATTAATATGCCTGTCTGCTGATGAAACTTATGTAGACATTAGTATGAGATTGTTTTTGTACCCGACATAACATAATGTGAAGAAACTATGGAATTGTCAAGAATTTCACATCATTTCACAAAGGCTCAAACTATGAGATATAAATATGTCAATGTTGTCAAAAACAATCACCATCAACGAACATTAATGATTCGGCCTCCATACGCTCGCCCTTTAAGGATGAAGTTATCAGGCTTTTCCACTTCTTCCAACCACGCAAGGCCTTCATGATTGACATCTTCTTTGTTTTTCCTCCCTGTCAAATCACATATGCATAGAAACTCAGTTTGTTGAATTTCTATAAACCAGTTTCTATAGCAATTTAATCAAAGCCTTTCACGGAATATCAAAGGCCATTAGAGGTTACCCTTATGCAAAAGACCGCTGGAGTAAGGATAAACACGGTAGTATGCAGGATCCTCTCTATAAGGGGGAGCTAGTACATCCAGCACTGCACAAGACGTTACTGCAGTGAAAGAATGTATGTTTCCCCCTGTTGTTGGATATAATACTGATGATTCACAATATGGGGCTCTTAAAACAGCGTCTGATTTCAACTCTGCAAGTCGTACTGTAAAAGACAAATTCATAGAAGCACGATAATCAATAGATTGAATATTTCAGTGTTCTTATATCGACGCAATTACATGATTGTTAAGAAATATTTTAATCACAAACTGGCTTACATCCTGGTGGGTGAGAATATTGCTGATTGGAATTCATGGCTATGCTGGATACGGGGTCTATCCAATCATAAGACTTCAGGTGCATTGAGCCATACAGAAGTTTACTCAGCACTGTCATGCCACGATGATCGTGGAGTGGAATCATGGCTGATCTGGGTAAACAAAAGACTCCCATCTGATTGAATAGAAGAAACCATCAGTTACGGTGAATATTTGGCAATAGTAACAGTCCTCAGATATATCAATATGTAACTCAAATAGATTAAGTCGTTTATATATATAGTAACTTCATATATATTGTAAGTGGTGAGGTTATATCAAGTCGTTTATATATATATATATATTCAGGTCCATGTCGTCCCGTTCATAGTAATCTATTCGTGAAGCTTATTAAGTATATTTATAGTTAAGTTTGAGAACAAGATCAAAATTAAGGTTGGAAATTAAATAGTCTTTGTTCTAAGTGAATGGCCTCCCTCAAGCACAAATGAATGAATCCTTTTTTTGATTTGTGCTAAGAAGCTAGCTGACATCAATTCATGTGGGTGCTGCCTAGGACGATCATACTATCATAACGGTGCTTGAAAAAATATTGGATAATATTTTACAGGTGCTGTGGATTGTTTTGGTTCTTTAACTATAGTTACACCAAGTATCAAATAGACAAATCTAATCAGTGAATAGTTGAATGATATCATGCAGGACTTTTCGTAAAAAATCTTGGATAATATTTTACGATTGTTTTGCTTCTTTAACGATAGTTACACTAAGTATCAAATAGACAAATCTAATCAGTGAATAGTTGAATGATATCATGCAGGACTTTTCGTTTCATCCAAGATGGGACGAAGACGGTAAGAGGAAACATAATGCACAAGTCGAGGAATTTTAAATTTATGTTAATGTAAATTCGATAACAGTGATTATTTTTTAATACACTTGATTTTAGGTTTTGAATATTTTAGAAACGTTTAAATTTCTTTGTATTTATATATGTAATTTTTTTCTAAATAATTTCTTTATATTTAGATATGTAATTTTTTTATAATAATGGATTGAAAGCAGTTATTTCCAGAAGAAGAAAAATATGACATTCTATATATTTTAAATTTTCATTTGCAATTAAAACGAAAACTATTCTATATTCAATATGACCTAAACAATTTATTTACAATTAAAAAAACTATTCTATATTCAATATGACCTAATATATGATAAAAATTAAGCTTGTTTAGGAAAATAATCAATTATTAACTAACTGAGATCATAAAAAATGGTATGTTTGGTTTTTATAATTATTTATTTCCGGAATCAGATATGATGTAAAAATCAGAAAGAAATAAAATTACTAACTTTTATATTAAAAATAGTTTTTTATATGAACCTCCATTATATAAGTCATTTATTATAGATATAAAGACACTGAGCGTAGGAAAGGACGTGGGGCAAGCATTTGGGGAGTGCATGCAACCCACCTGTCACATCATTGCTATTTCATAACGTGTGTGTCCTCTCCTGTTAGTCGAGCGGCTGGCGTGTTGTGTCAAAATCTAATGGTGTGTTTGTTTTATTTTTGCATTTGATCTTGATATGGAAAATTCGATTTCAATTAAATTTCTGCAACTACTAACTAGTGATTTAGTGAACTTCGTTGACTTTATTTCTATTTGATTTTAACGTTTTTCCCTAACTCTACTTGATTATGGGGTTCAATTTCTATTTGATTTTTAACTTGATTATGGGATTCAATTTCTATTTGATTTTTAACGTTTTTCCCTAACTCTATTTGATTATTTGATTATGGAATTCATTGTATGAGTGTGATATCCTCGAATTATGTAAATAAATACTTAATTTACTGTATGTTATTTTAACTATAAAATTATCTCTTGAAATTAATTATGCAGAAGTGAAAAGTGATTTAGCAGTTCCTTGTAAATATTGTTTTTATTTATTAAGTGTTGTTTTTACTTATTAAGTGGTTAGGGAAAACAGTTATTATTTACTGAAGCAAATAATCTTCATAAATTAATCAAGGAAGGAAATTATTGAATAAAAATGCTCTAAACAAATTATGAATACTGGAAACGAACAATATTATAATACTCAGAATGAACAGTTGCGATATAAAACGGAAAACACTAAATAATCTTCATAAATTCCTTTTGCTTAATCATTCTTGATAATGCGAAGGAACAAAAAAAGGGAATTTATTGAATAAAAATGCTCTAAACAAATTCTGAATACCGGAACAACTACAACACGGCAAACACCAATCTTAGAAGTCTCATATAGGCATTTCACAAGGTCGGAAACAAACAATATTACAATACTC
>APFE031617576.1:28017-46525 GCA_000404065.3 Pinus taeda | reverse complement strand
ATAGACTAAGTAGTCCAAGAGACCTTGGGATGTGAATCCCAACGGTCACATAATGTACTATAAATGTATATCATTTGTGAATAAAAATTGTATTGCATGTTTTATCTTTCATATCTCTCTTGTTGTCCATGTGTGTTTAACAACATTAATATGACATAAGGGAATAAAGATAGCAAAATCTTTCACGTTAAGGAACATCATTAATAAATGAAAGTAACTTCCATAATTGAGAATTATATGTTCTTCTTTAATTCTGTGGTCCACTTTTCCAACCTTTCCATGAAGTTCATACTTCAACATGGAGGTGGCACTATAAGCATCATATCAATATTTCTTTAGTCCCTCCTACATACACTTCACTCTAAAGAATGTTCCACTCCGTCATTATCAACAAACCCATTTCCATCTTTCCCCTTTTCACACGATTCTACAAATTATAACTTCTGTGCTTACCTCATAAATCTTCAATGAGGGGTAAGCATAAATCTTCAATGAACGGTAGATTTTTTTTCTACCCAAACAAAGTTACATTAGGTTACATTTTAACAAAGTTTAACCTTTCAAAATTCCATTGGAACGCAATTGAAAACTTAGAACTATAAACATCATCAATAGATATCATGGAAGATTTCTTTTGAGCATAGAAAAGTGTTTGGAGTTTAATTGTACTTGTACCGATTAAACTATTTTTTATTGAAATTTTGGATTATTGCGTTCCCCATCCTATAAATAGTTTTCTAACTTATATACTCCCTATAACATTAAAGTTTTGTTAAATATTTTACCCTTCAATGATGGAGTTTTGTTAATTTATTCTCTTTATGTTGTCATGTTTTTAGTGTCTACCTATTAATTATCATTTTTTAATATGTCTTTTGATTTTGATTTTTGATTTTTGTTTTACTTCCTTGAGAACCTCAATGGCCTCATCCTCTTTTTCTTTCTCTTCTACTGTTATATTTCCCCTTAAGTTATTTATTTAATTGTAGATTTGATTACTCTTGCCTTTTTAGGTTGTTCTATATTATAATATTTCCTTATTATTTAAAAAAATTTAAAAGGTGTTTTTCTATGGTTTCAATATTCATGGTGACTTGATGGCATAAAGATAATAATATTTTGGCATGTGTACATATTTATATTATCTTAATAATGATAGCAGGTCAATGGTCATTTTACTATAAGGTAGGACATGATATGCTATCTCAATCTATCCCTCATTCTTCACAGCAATGTTTTTCAACCTATAATTAGTAGCGGAAATAAGGCCCCATTCCCCGATGGGGGTGTTTCTCAGAAAAATGGTTTATCTGATGCCCATCCCCTGTCACAAATGTAGACGCCAAGTTTGTACAGGGGATATTGCAATCATGAACACGTGTAAAACCATGGTGGAAAAAAAGGTGGCAACCCTTGAGAAGGGAGATGAGCACTACGCCTAGCAGAACATATTGCATGTGTGGCAGGAGTGCCCATCGTTTGGAGGTAATAACTTTAGTTATTCAATGCATATTAAATGTTCACAAAACAATTAATCAACCATTGGTTGTGGTATAATTCTTGTAAATTCCTTCCCCTCTATCGGCTTCGAGATGGCCTATCCTACTTAGGGCAGATTGGATGCCTCTATCTCTTGGTGTAACAACCAAGGTATGCTCATTAATGAGAAAATTATTTTGCATAGGATCCAAACGAGTTTTTTTGGTTTCATTATCGACATTTTTCCAATAACAGACTCATATGCTACCTCCCTCGCGTTTCGAGTGCCTTATATCTTCATGGCCAAGGACTTGAGGTGGTGAAGAAGTTGGTTTATGAACGAGCTCTCTGGAACCTCCCAATAGTTCCATCATAGTGATTGTTTCAAGTGTTTTGGTCTCAAGGACATCCCTCTTCAGTTTCATGAGCAACAAGGAGGAGGTACCACTTACTTCCCCATTTTTTCTCCCTTTAAACTTGGGTCTCTATTGTACTACATTATTATCGAGAGCTTGTTGGATCATAGAACAATTTTCATGCCCCACTTTTCTTCATGGTGTTTGTGTATTTCTCTCAATGCCTTCTTCTAGTCGAGGAGTTCTTATATATTATGTCTGGAGTCTATCTTATTCAAATAAATTATACTAGCATTGTGAAGTATTTTGTTAGGGTTTCTCATTCTAGTTGTGGTTTGGTTTTTAAAAGTGGGGTTCGCAAGGTCTTAATTACTTCAAGCTAGTACCTCTTTAGGTCATCTTTTGTCTCATACTATGGTGACAATTTTTTTGTTGGGTGAATGTTTTTAATTATTTTTTTACACAATTTTGGGTTTGGACCCTCCTTTGAGTTTGTTGCAGTCCTTCCCTCAGCAGCTCCTGAAAATTTGGATCCTACAGGGATTTCCTTCCTTGTCCAGTCTTGGTTTGTGGAGTTTGGTACTCTGGTACTTTATCCATATGGTTCGAGTAGGGTTTTAGTCAATTGTTTACATGTCCAATACAAATTCTTGTTGCAATCTCCATACTTCATATACCACCTCCATTTCTCTTGGTCCGATTTAGTTAGTGGTTTCTATGTAGGGAGTCATTCAACTACAAATCCTACCAATTTATTTTATAAGTTCATACTCTTTATGGCTCCAAGGTTGTGTACATCAAGTCACAGAGGAGGTTCCTCAGGGCGCTCTTCCTCGAGTCATAGGAGGTTATTCAGTTGGGAATCCATTTCCAACTTTTTCAACATGACACCTTTGGAGGTGGAAAAGAAATTATTCAGCTAGAGGCCAAGGAATTTGGAGATAAAGATTATTTATCACACTCTGACATTGGAGGTAGTAGCCTCAAATGGATTCCAGATCTGAGAAAGTTTCGTAGGAGAAGTATCCTCTTCCTATGCTCCATCACTCATCACTACCAAATGAAAACTTTTCTTAGTATGGTCATCAAAGATAAACAAATAGAAAACTACAAATGTTTTACAGGGCAAGAAGACATCAAGCACATTCTCAGAGACATCAAATATAACTTGGGTGACATAGTTGCTTGATTGTCTAACATTGAGTGCTATATAGTATCAAACTCAGACACTGAGTCAAATGAGAACCAGGGAGGACCTAGGGTCATCAATGCACCAGGACAAGCCTCCCCCCAAGCCAAATCAAATCCTTCATCACCCGTCATTATTTTGGACTAAGGAGTCCAATTGGATTTTGGCATGCTGGCTCATCTGAAGAAATCCATAATCTTATCTATGTGTATATGGCTAATAGTCTATACTTATTGTCTAACTGTTAGTAGTATATTGGTCTATGTTGTTTATATTATGACTGACTATCTGAAAAAACCAACCTCTTTGTTTGTACAACCTTCACTTTTTTCCATAGACTCTATCATGTAAATCCACATAAATGATAGGATTCGTAAGAAGCAAAATATGGAAATGTAATTTTGGAAAAGCTATAATTTTTTTGGATTTTAATAGAAATATATTGTGGAATTTACAAAAAAAAAAAAACGGAAATAAGGCTCCATGGAAATTTTATTTTAAAGGTTACCAAAAGGTAATGACAACCCTCTCCTTGAAACCAATATTTAATTTTGTCATACTACATATGATAGATTTGGTGATTTGTTTTGGAAAGTTCAATTTTGAGGCACTTTGTCAATTTTGAGAGTTGAGTCTCTCATGAGGAAATTACTAATAGCTATAATTATGACACATGGGAATATTATGGCGACTAATGCATCAACATGTTCAACCTAACCAAGGGTTTTTTCTATTCTAGTTCAATTCCCCTACCTATGTCCAGGAAATTATAAGGCATGGCCCAAAATTTTATAATAATGATCTAATAGTCCTAATATAGTGATCTCTTCACTTTTATTTCAACTAAGAAACCAAATTAATCCATCCAATATGGATAGACTCTCTTAGGATTCCCTTGTAATTCTAGATGATTTTTAGGTGCAGTATTACCCCTATGAGAGAATTCTTCTACAAAGACCCTAAAAGTTGTTCTTACTCCAATATGAAACAACACATTCTTGTGAGATTCAACTTGTCTACGGATATCGAGAAATTCATTTACATTTGTGTTGGTAGCCATGTCCATAGTGAGCTATTTTGGTATGTTAACCTATCAATACATACTTTATATATCAAATCATCAACCATTGAATTTGAGACTACTTGTACATGACCCAAATTAATGTTGAGACAACTCCACCCATCAACACTGCTCTCATCGCCACAAAAAGCTATGAAGGCCATAACCACTAGTTCATTACTCATTAAGGCCTCTCTTACTACTATCCCTAGCCACAAGGTGGCTCTGATGAATTCTAACGCTGCTTTGGGGATCCCTCAATTAGGAGTATGATCTAGGTGGATCCTTAATGGCCCAAAAATCAAAGTCCATGGATCATAGTGAAAACAAGATTAGAGGGAAGATCTCATCACAATTTTTCCAACGACGTAGAAAACACATTAATATGACTTTGTATGTGGAAGTTACGCCTAGTCAAAGTTCTGGTCAAAGTTGGCTAAATGACATGATTTGGAAGTAGCCAAACAATTTTGGTGCATCGCCAACTTTAGAAGTCCTGCCAAATTTGGCGGCTTACACGCTAAATTTAGAGGACCTCTAGATAAATTTCGTGAACCACTACATTTGGCAGAATCGCCAAATTTGGTAGCACCCTGCCAAACTTAGCGACGCTAAGTGGCCTAGTAGAAGGGGGCCACATGGCACCCTATTGGTGGCTAGTTAGGCTTGGACCTGACCAAACTGATAAACTAGGCAAGCGGTTCAATTTTTATAAGGCGATTTAACAATATGGTTTGTTTTAAACCAAAGTTTGAAATATATTATTGGCAACATTGATATATTTAAAACTGACAAATCAAAACCGCATGGCAGAACTCCAAACATAGCTCAGTGGTCAAACAACAAAAATTCAATGGTTTGAATTTAAAACAAACGATTGGCAGGTTGTTTAAAGGTTTTCAACGACATGGCACATGACAAATGGTGACCAAACCAACGACAACTCGAAACAACATAACTGATGGTTTTTCATGGTTCCAAACATATGCCAACATTATAACAATGTGCCAAAATCAACGATGTTTTGGCCAATGATTACATGTAATACGACAGCCAATGTTCCAATTTACATGATGATTTAGTAACAAATGTTATACATTTACCGGTGGTAATAAATATTGTTACATGTTTTAAAACGATGGGTAGTGGTTTGACAACTCAACGATGGTTGAAGGGTGGTCGTGCTAGATTTAAATATATTTTTAACGTTACAGTGGTTGCTATAACAAAATGCGATAGATTGGTTTTAAATGGTCAGGGGGTATTAAATAAAACAAAAAATTCAATTTAAAAATGGTTCGGGTGGGGGTTTGAATTGGCAACCCTGCCAATTATGACACATGGGAATATTATGGCGACTAATGCATCAACATGTTCAACCTAACCAAGGGTTTTTTCTATTCTAGTTCAACTCCCCTACCTATTTCCAAGAAGTTATAAGGCATGGCCCAAAATTTTATAATAATAATCTAATAGTCCTAATATAGTGATCTCTTCATTTTTATTTCAACTGAGAAACCAAATTAATCCATCCAATATGGATAGACTCTCTTAGGATTCCCTTGCAATTCTAGATGATTTTTAGGTGTAGTATTACCCCTCTGAGAGAATTCTTCTACAAAGACCCTAAAAGTTGTTCTTACTCCAAGATGAAACAACACATTCTTGTGAGATTCAACTTGTCTAAGGATATCGAGAAATTCATTTACATTTGCGTTGGTAGCCATGTCCATAGTGAGCTATTTTGGTATGTTAACCTATCAATACATACTTTATATATCAAATCATCAACCATTGAATTTGAGACTACTTGTACATGACCCAAATTAATGTTGAGACAACTCCACCCATCAACACTGCCCTCATCGCCACAAAAATTTATGAAGGCCATAACCACTAGTTCATTAGTCATTAAGGCCTCTCTTACTACTATCCCTAGCCACAAGGTGGCTTTGATGACTTCTAATGCTGCTTTGGGGATCCCTCAATTAGGAGTATGATCCAGGTGGATCTTTAATGGACCAAAAATCAAAGTCCTTGGATCGTAGTGAAAGCAAGATTAGAGGGAAGATCTCCTCACAATTTTTCCAACGACATAGAAAACACATTAATATGACTTTGTATGTGGAATTTATGCCTAGTCAAAGTTCTGGTCAAAGTTGGCTAAATGACATGATTTGGAAGTAGCCAAACAATTTTGGTGCATCACCAACTTTAGAAGTCTTGCCAAATTTGGTGGCTTAGGCGCTAAATTTAGAGGGACCTCTAGATAAATTTCGCGAACCACTACATTTGGCGGAATCACAAAATTTGGTAGCACCTTGCCAAATTTAGTGACGCTAAGTGGTCCAGTAGAAGGGGGCCACATGGCACCCTATTGGTGGCTAGTTGGGCTTGGACCTGACCAAATTGATAAACTGGGCAAGCGGTTCAATTTTTATAAGGCGATTTAACAATATGGTTTGTTTTAAACCAAAGTTTGAAATATATTATTGGCGACACTGATATATTTAAAACTGACAGATCAAAACCGCATGGCAGAACTCCAAACATAGCTCAGTGGTCAAACAACAAAATTCAACGATTTGAATTTAAAACAAACGATTGGTAGGTTGTTTAAAGGTTTTCAACAACATGGCACATGACAAATGGTGACCAAACCAACGACAACTTGAAACACCATAACTAATGGTTTTTCATGGTTCCAAACATATGCCAACATTATAACAGTGTGCCAAAATCAACGATGTTTTGGCCAATGGCTACATGTAATACGACAGTCAATGTTCTAATTTACATGATGATTTAGTAACAATTGTTATACGTTTGCCGGTGGTAATAAATATTGTTACATGTTTTAAAACGATGGGTAGCGGTTTGACAACTCAATGACGGTTGAAGAGTGGTCATGCTAGATTTAAATATATTTTTAACGTTACGGTAGTCGTTGTAACAAAATGCGATAGATTGGTTTTAAATGGCTGCAGGGGTATTAAATAAAACAAAAAGTGCAATTTAAAAATGGTTCGGGTGGGGGTTTGAACTAGCAACCCTGCCAAAACCCACACCAATTTGACTATGCACTAGCCGACTTGCCAGGCAGGTGGCCTTTATTAACTCCCTCCAGAGTGTAGATATTTAAAAGAACCTATCTCCATGTGATGGGAAACAACCCAATGGGCACTGTGAACGAAGGAACTAGGAGAGGGCCGAATGTGTGGAGGAGGTTGGAACTCAAAGCCAAGATGGAACCTTGATAGGCTGGATGCCAAAGCGATGGAACCCTAAGGCATGACGCTACCACGGGCATAGTTTTACATTTGAATATTCTAGTGGAATATTCTCCTTTGATGATGCGAGGAATCTAAAATATTCCCTGAGGGGCTAGAATTGTAGGTGGAAAAATGTGGTCAATAATATACTCATTTTTACCATAATTTTGCAAGGACTGTAATGGTGCAATTAGTTTTTGCATATGAGGAGTGGATTTCAGGGGTCATGGTAGAAACCGACCTTCATCATTAATTTATAGGAACAATGTTCGAGACAACAATGTTCCTTTTGGAAGTAGGTCATGTTTACAGTCAAAAGTCTCAAGAGCATTAGATGGGCCTGTTGGTGTTGTGATTGTTTCATTTGAGTAGTCAACTTTCAAGTCACTCCTAAGAATGGAGGTATAATGATGTATTTTCCACGTACTTACTTTCCTTTTGATGAGATGAATGAAACGAGCTCCCCACTCTTGAATCAGGGCCAGAAGATGTAGTCCATATTGGATGAACTATGTTATAAAACTTTTGTGTGCATTGTCTTTATGGTATCCTTTATGTTGCTTATTCTTTAAGTATTTGCACATATGGTTTTTACATGCTATTTGATGAATTTATGCTAACACCAACCAAGAAAAAGATCTTGGATAATGCTAGTAAATCAAAGATTTAAGATCAAGTTTGGTATCAGAGAAGTCTTCTTGCTTATGTGAATTATGAGTGTAAATCATAACTAGAGATTGGAGGTGCAACATGGAGAAGAAAAATGGAGAATGACAAAGATCTCTACATGGCTTTCTACTAGATGGAAGACATGGTAGATATATTGTTTGCATATTATGGGAAGAAATTGTTAGAGAAGTAAAAGAATAATAAATAGAGAGCAGAGGATGATGTTTTGGTAAATGAAGAAGAACCTTCATCTCCATCTTCAAGTGTCTGTTCTTCTTCTTCATATTATTATCATCATTCAAATCGTCATCCCCAGAGCATTCAAGCAAATAATGATAAATTGAGGAGATTGCTACAAGAAGCAGAAGAGGAGAAGTAGAGAATGCAACTTTAGTTACAAGCCACAAAAGAGGCCTTGGTAAAGATGTAGTGTAATGGAGGCTTAGTGACACCATCCTCACCCACTATAGAATTGGGAACTAAGGCAAAAAATGTCAGTGATTCTTCAATTTCATGTTCTCATTATAATGATGATTTTGGTGCATTTGAAAGACACTCCAAAGCCATAGAAGCAAGGGAGTTTGAATTAATGCAGACAGATGCTACATCACACTATTCCAGTGATCGTAATTGTAGGTCATCTCCAAAGGGAGGTGAGAATTTTAGAGGATAAGCTAAGTCAAGTTTGCTTCGCAAGAGCCAAACCAAAGACAACCATTCAAGGAATGATATGTCACACAGGAAGGAGACACAAAAGAAGGTCAAGAAATTATGGAGGAAGAAAAACCATTGCAACCATTGCAACAAAGGTGGACATCAAAGAGCCACATGTTATAATATGCATCCAGATCTACGCCTAAAGAAGGACTATGAGAGTATAGAAGCACTTGTGAAGGAACCAACCAATGAAGTAATTCAACAAGGAAGCCATCTACAAGAAGAAAGCCCATTAAACTGGATAGGTAAGACATGGGTAGCCTTTTTAAGTTGTTAAGCATGGCCACCATTCTAAATCACATGTTTTGAAAATGTTTGTAAAAGTGATGATGTGTATAACACTGCTTATGAATGAAACATAGTGATATTTTTGCCTTTAGTTGGATAACACGGGGTATGGTTTCTATTATAAACTTAACCATGAGTGTGTTATAAACTATTGCAAAGTATGGTCTTGTTTGGAAACTTGCAAGTGTGACATGTATTGGCAACCACAAGTTTTCATATGGATACAGGTGTTGATTTCATCACTTCAGGCTCCAAAATACAAAGGTGAAGGAGAAGAAAGTGAGGCCTTTCAAAAAAAATTGTTATGAAGATTGAGATGAAAATACTGTTTATATTTTTGGAGGACCAAAAGTACTTCAATGGGGAGGAATGATCTAGGTGGATCCCTAATGGCCCAAAAATCAAAGTCCTTAGACCACATTGAAACTAGGACCTGAGGGAAAATCTTTTCACAAGCTTTCCAATGGTGAAGATGACACCTCAATCAGACTCTGTATGTGGAAGTTACGTCCAATCAAAGTTTTGGTTAAAGTTGGCTAAAGGACAAGATTTAGCCGTAGCTAGACAAATTTGGAGCATTGCCAGCTTTGGAAATCCTTCCAAATTTGGCATCTTTGGGGCTAAATATAAAGGAATTTAGATACATTTGGCACATGACTACATTTGGCGAAACTAGCAAATTTGGTGGCACCTCGCTAAAGTTAGCGGTGTTAAGTGGCCCAATAGGAGGGGGCCACATGGGTTCAATTTGTATATGGTAGTTTAACAATATGGTTTGTTTTAAACAAAAGTTTGAAATATATTATTAGCGACATTAATATATTTAAAACCAGCGGATTAAAACCATATGGAAGAACTCCAAGCATAGCCTGGTGGTCAAACAAAAATAATTCAAACATTTTTATTTAATAAAAATGGTTGGTGGTAGAAATGGAACATGAAAAATGGTGACCCAACCAATGACAACTTGTAATGACATAGTCAGAATTTTTTCATGGTTCAAAACATATGCCAATGTTATGATGACATGCCAAAACCAATGGTGTTTTGGCCAACGGGTACATGTAATACATCAGCCAACATAAAATTTTCGGTGGTAGCAAATGTTGTTACATGTCTTAATATGATGAGTAATGGTTTGACAACTTGGTGGCTATTGACAGGTGGTCGTCTCAAATTTAAAAAGATCGTTAATGTTATAGTTCCCATTGTAACAAACAATGACAAATTGGTTTTAAATAGTTGTTAGGGTATTAAAACCCAAAAATAATTTCAATTTAAAAATGGTTTGGTAGTGCTTTGAATTGGCGACGCTACATAAACACATGCCAATTTGACTTTGCACTAGATGCCCTGCCAAGTTGGTGGCCTTTGTTAACTAATCCCAGTGCCTGGGTATTTAAAAGAACCTATTTCCATGTGATGGGGAACATCCCAATGGGAGTCATGACCAAAGGAACTAGGAGAGGGCCGAACAGTTGGAGGAGGTCGAAACTCAGAGCTGAGATGAAACCTTGACATGCTAGATCCCAAAGTGATGGAACCCTAAGGCGAAACCCTATTGTGGGTGTGGTTTTTGAGGTGAATATTCTAGTGGAATATTCTTAAGAATATTCTCTTTTGATTATATAAGGAATCTAAAAGATTCCATGAGGGACTAGAATTGCAAGTGGAGGAATGTGGTCGAATTTATACTTATTTTAACTTGCATTTCACAAGGATCGCAATGGTGTAGTCAGTTTTTGCATATGTGTAGTGGATTTCATGGGTCATGGTAGAAACCCACCTTCATCATTAATTGTTGGGCACAAAGCTCGAGACAACAATGCGCCTTTTAGAAGTAGGTTACATTTACAGTGAAAAGTCTCAGGGGGATGAGACAGACCTATTGGCGTTGTGATTGTTGTCATTTGAGTAGTCAAATTTCAATTCACTCCCAGGAATGGAGGTATAATGATGTATTTTCCATGTACTTTCTTTCCTTTTGATGAGATGAACTCCATTATCAAACTTTTTTGTGCATTGTCTTTATGGTCTTCTTTATTTTTTTTCTTTTTTAAGTATTTGTAGATATGGTTTTTACATGCTCTTTCATGCAATTCTGCTAACATCAACCAAAGAAAAGATATTGGATAATGTGAGTAAATTAGAGATTCTGGATTAGAGGAGGTATCAAACATTCTCACTCCCAATAATTACTCTTATAGTGGTGAGGAACTAAACAATACATGATATCAATAATCATTCAAAATTCCCTAAGTAAACCGCCTTAGGTTACCTCGTTACAAGTAGTCTCATAATACATAATGCATTTAGCATTCTATGTCCTTGAGGAAAATTAGGTATAAATTCCAAACATAAGCTATCAATATAAGTTACCTCCTAGGATATCCAAGGCCTTAATGATCCAAATGGAAAGCACACTATCTACTAATTATTGGCCTTGTTGGGTGAGACAAGCATTCTCCATTTGCAAGAAGTCAAAATCGTGGCCTTATTCTTTGTGGTACCTTATCAATATTTTAGCGAGGAACTAGGTACCTTTATTCTAACTAGATCAAAGGAAAACAAAAGGGAATTATTATTATGTCTCCTCAACTAGATAATATTTTTAGGCTAGGTACAAAAAATACCCATCATATTTTGTAGATTCTTCTTATTTAAGTGGTAGGGTTCTCGATATAGACAATATCTAGACCTCCGACGATGTTAAAGATCATAAAATTTTTTGACATTGGATGGTTGATGAACTCTCAAATTCCCCTTAGCTCACATGTGCCAAATTTAACATGGTGGAATCTCAAGAAATAAAAAAGGGGTCACCTTTTTTGCACCTCCTAGAAAGAGGAAAAGTATATAAGCTTGCCTTAAAGGATTTCCATGGGATATTTGCCACAACCATAAAGGCCTAGATTTGGTTGGCTTGGACTGACATCCACAAAGGCATTGAGTGGTTTCAACAATAGCTAGATAAGGATTTATTTTCTAATTATTACTCTTTTTTTTACTTAGTTGTGGGTTGTGTAGTCCATGTGGGGGGATATATACACTTCTTGATCATTAACCAATATATTTCTCTAACTCCTTGGGATCCAACATGGAACATGTTGTCACTCACTGCTTTACGAGTTGTCAACTATCCAGAATGCCTAACAATAGGGAATTTGAATCCATTTGCAACACCACAAAAGCTCTTAGAGATAAATCAGACCCTCCATTGCCTAATGCTCGGAAAAAGTCTTCCAATGGTGTATGGAAGTCCAAAAATGCACTATTGGAGCAGAAGTTAGAGCATGTTGAAGTTACCATTGCAAAGCCCGGAAAACAAAGAGAAATGACCAAGTATGAAGGCAAATCGCAATATCGGGGACTCGGGAGCCTACATAAATTACAAATTGACAATCAGAGGGGTCCCGGGCACAGGCTTATGATTTATTGGTAGGTTATGGCACTGATCACTGATATTGCAGTCCCACCCCTGCAACATCGGGATATCGATGTATCGGCAATCAACAGGATCCTAACTTTAGAACCTTGTCATGTTGCTATTTATGATATAACATAACATCGGCAGGGGAGGTTGAAAAGAGTTTATAAAGAAAATGTGGGAAAAAACCAAGGTAGGGCCACCCCCTTCTCTCTCCTCCATGTGGTGGAATAACTTATCGATGATCGGCGGTAGGTAGTCTTGCAGGTCCTGCATATTTGCAACCGTGTAGTCTTGTGTCCCACATATCAGCGACCCCGTAGTTCCGCAGTCTCGCGATCCCGTAGTCCCGTGATGGGCCATTCTTAAGGAATTGTAAAGGGTGAAACACGATGATTGCATAAATCACCGATAATTCAGGCCCTCAGTGTAACATCGCTAGGGGAGGTCGAAAAGGATTTACAAAGGAAATGCATGGAAAAACCAAGGCTAGGCAGACCCTGTCTTTCTCCTCCGTGTGGCGGTACAGAAGGTGACGTGGCTGCATGGGGGACACATGTCACTTAGTTTCAACATTTTCAAGGATCCTATAGGGCCATTTCCAGGTGATATGTGGTAGTGATGATGTCACCCCACAGATCGGCAATTGACGATCACACAAAGTGTAATATTCTTTCCCCCGCCAATACTCCTCCCCAACTGCGATTGTAATAAGGAAAAGGGTACCCAAATGCAATTTTTCATAAGTTATATTTTATAATAATTTTATGTCTAGGATATCAATCAATGCATTATAAGGAGTTATCAAAGGTGTTCCATGTTATAAAGGAAAAGGTCCCCCAGACAACAGCTGAGAGCCTTATCCCTCGAGGGCTAAGTGTTCGGTCACAACCCACGATTAGGTGATATGAATAATTAGAAATGGGTTGAAGCAAAGGGGGCCTAAGGGGAAATCAGAGCACACCTGTTTCATGATATTTCAATGGAAAAGGTCCACATCCAAAGGACTGACTTGTTACGTCATAAATGAAACCCCAGGTGTATCAAAGCACTGAAAGGATTGTGTAGAGCTCTTAAGGCAAATGGTTTGGCAACTCTGTTATTAAATAGAGTATGGGAAACATTAAACTAGCATGGGAGGTTTACAAAAACTTAATGACTCGGCATGGAGTCTCACTCCTTTATACAACAAAGGACTGCTAAGACCCACTCCCAATTCCACATAACTGGTCGTTCACACAGTAAAGGCAGAAATGACGGAAAACTGTTGTGCAACAGAGGAATGCATCATAGCAGGGATGTGTCTTGATCAGGGGCCTCGACTGGAACAACATAAAGACACCTCCTTCTCCATCTTTCCTTTTTTATTCCTTTTTTCATTAGTTTTGTAATTAGCATTTATTTCTAAGAAGGGATCGAATTCCAATTGTAATCGTTTTGGGCAACAACACCTTACATGGGCTGAGACAACTAGTCTAGCGGATAGTTGGAGCTCAAGCTCAGATATTTTGTAAACTGTAATTCTAGCTCCTCCTCTTCTTATAAAAAGGGATAAGTAACACTTTAAAGAAGGTTGGTAGGTTTCAAAATTTCTCACTCGTAGGGTCTGATTTTGAGAAGCTATTTTGGTTCAATTTGTTTTTAATGGGGGTTTCACTGATATCGTGCTAAATGTATGGATTGGTTATTTGTACCCTTCAAGATAAATGGAATTTCCCTGTTGATTCCAAGCATGATTAATGTGCAACATGTTCTTCTCGGTAATATCATTTCATTTGTGTTTTTCTCATTCGAAACAATATAATGAATGCAGTTGGTTCCTCTCTAACCTATGGATTTATCTTAGCTACTTAATAGATTACAGTACATGTGTTATCACAGAGCTACATGTGTTATTCACTAGCATTGCAGTACCTGCAAAATTATAGAATTACTTGTGTATTTGATTAACTTGTAGGACTTGGGTTAGCCCAGATCTACGTTAGCTTTTGGCAGAGAACGATACCCATGTCATGTTTGGGCTGAAACCTTCTTTTGCACCCCGTTGTCTCTATCACTCCACCTCCTCCCTCTTCCATATTTCTATTGGGAAATATTTTCTCAAGATTCTATGTTGTTTACAACCCTATACATCAAATTCCATATTTCTGTTGAAACATTACTGCTTAGTATTTTGTGTTGGGTTGTGTTATATTCTTTCCACGTAGTTAACAGGGGTTTTGAAGGGCACCCGTAACCCCACTCTATGGGGTTTGGGGCAGCGCCCCGGAAAAATTTGGTTTTGGAACCTATGTAAGGTTGGGTGGACCCACCTATGGTTTTGTGCATGATTTTCGCACATGTTTTTGGACATGATGGTTTTTGGTCCATGGTATTGGACACGATGGTTTTCGGTCCATGGTATTGGACGTGATGGTTTTTGGTCCATGGTATTGGATGCTTCGGCATGTATAAATATGTATTGTAACATTGAAAGGAACATAATGAAAAATCAAGCTGGTAGTCCCGGTTTTGGGATCCAGGGGAAAGTCTCTATGTATATGTGTTTTATGTGTTATGATCTCACATTGTTTATTTTCTGTGTTTTAGAATTCATATGCACGTAATTTCTGTACAGGGTTAAAACCTACATTTGGCATCAGAGCTATTTTGGCTTCAAGGGGATGCCTTTGTTGCTGAGGGGTTTCGCTCGAGCCTATGGTAGACCCTGTTCAGTGGGAGATCAACTCTAGTGGTGAAAGAAGATGGCGAGCAGTCAAAAGATAGAGATTAAGAAATTTAATGGTCAGAGTTTTGAGTTTTGGAAACTCAATATGGAGGATCTGTTGGTGGATAAAGACCAATGGATCATGGTAGATCCGGGTACTAAACCAACGGGAGTGTCCCATGAAGAATGGAAGAAGTTGGATCGGAAGGTAAAGAGCACAATACAATTGTGTGTCTCAGATTCAGTATTGCTGAATGTATTAGGGGAAGCTATGACAAAGGCTTTGTGGGACAAGTTAGGGACTTTGTACAAATCTAAGTCTTTGGTGAATAAACTATTCCCGTGGAAAAAGTTGTATAACCTGAGGATGAAAGATGGAGACTCAGTGACAGAGCATCTAAATGCTTTTAATATTGTGGTAAGTCAATTAGCATTTGTTGATATTAAAATTTCAAATGAAGATAAGTGCTTCAATTTGTTGTGTTCTCTACTAGATTCGTGGGATAGTCTGGTTATTACAATAGGTAGCAATGCAGTTGCCTTGCATTTTGATGAAATAGTCTCATCCTCGCTGATGGAGGAGATGAGATGGAAAAATATGGAGAGACAAAATGATAATGCCTTGTTTGTATAAGGGCGGACCCAAAAAAAAAAAAAAAAATTCATTGAGCGGGAGATCTAAATCTAAAGGGAGATCTAAATCTCTAGGAAAACCTGTGTGGTGTGCTGGAAATGTGGAAAGGAAGGGCACTACAAAAGGGATTGTAAATCTAAAGCTCTTGACAAAGGAATGGGATTTGATGAGGCCCCTTCTGCAAAGGTGAAAACCACCTCAGATGAAGGTGGGAATGTGTACTTGGCTTCTTCAAGTACACATCTAGATAATGAGGCATGGTTGATTGACTCAGG
This sequence comes from Pinus taeda, assembly GCA_000404065.3. Classification (NCBI taxonomy): domain Eukaryota; kingdom Viridiplantae; phylum Streptophyta; class Pinopsida; order Pinales; family Pinaceae; genus Pinus; species Pinus taeda. The sequence continues at coordinate 30,452 of APFE031617576.1, read as the reverse complement.
TGCATCCTTTCACTTCACTCCCCATAGAGAGTGGTTTTACGAGTATGAGAAATATGATGGTGGTGATGTCTTCTTAGGGGATGATAGGAAGGCTAAAATCATTGGTCGCAGAAAAGTAAAGTTGAGGTTGCAAGGTGGAGGGTTAGAATGCTTCTAGGTGTTCTACATATTCCCGCATTAGCCAGAAATATGATTTTTGTTAGCACGCTGGATGATGTTGGTGTAAAAACATTGTTCAAGAAGGATACTTGCAAGATGGTTCGAGGAGCACTCGTATTGATGTGGGGAGTTCGGATTGAAACTCTATACAAGTTGCAAGGTAGCACTATTATTGATGCGTGCAATAGTTTTGTGGTTCCTAAAAGTGGAGCAAAAAATATAGTGGTCTCTGGAGAGAAGACCATCCTATGGCATCAGAGGCTTGGACATATTGGAGAAAAGGGCCTTCGGATACTTCATGGTAAAGGTATGAGAAATATCTCTTTGGATTTTGATTTCTGTGAAAATTGTGTATATGGGAAGCGGAATCGGGTGAGTTTCCCCTCTGGTAGTAAGAGGGCGAAACAAATATTAGAACTTGTGGACAGTGATGTGTTTGGACCTGTGAAGGTTCCATCACTAGGTAAGTCTATGTACTATGTAGCATTTATAGATGAATTCTCAAGAAATACATGGTATATTTCCTTAAGAAGAAATCTGAAGTCTTTGACTGGTTTAAAGAATTTAAGGCTCTGGTGGAAAATCAGACAGAGAAGAAGATAAAGGTGTTGAGGATAGATAATGGTGGAGAGTTTTGCAGTAAGGAATTTGAAGAATTCTGTAAGAAGTGTGGTATAGCACGGTAAAAGACTACTCCATATACACCTCAACAAAATGGAGTTGCAGAAAGAATGAATAAGACATTGATGGAAAGGGTAAGAAGCATGCTTAGTGGTGCCAGGTTAGGACAGGAATTCTAGGCAAAGGCAGTGGATATTGCATGTTACCTGGTCAACGGGTCACCTTCATCGGTGTTGGAGGATAAGACTCCACAAGAGGTATGGACTGGTAAGAAACCCTCTCTTTCACCTCTGAGGGTATTTGGATGTGATGCATATGTACATGTTCCAAATGAGAAATGAACCAATTTGGATAGTAAATCTAAAAAGTGCATCTTTATTAGGTATAAGGATGGTTTAAAGGGTTATAAGCTTTGGAACCCAGTCACACGGAAGGTTGTGTACAACCGAGATGTGGTGTTCAGAGAGGTGAAAGATGTTATTAAACATGAATTCCTACAAAAGGAACCTGAGAAGATAGAGTTTGAGCTAAAGTAGGAAGAATCAGACTCTATAGTAGAGGAGGAATCAGAATATGAAGAGCCACAAACTCTGACTCTGAGAAGATCAGTTCGAGAAAGAAGGCATCCTGAAAGGTATAGTCCATCTGCTTTCTATTCAAATTTTGCTTTATCTATTACTGAAGATGATCCCATAACTATGAAGGAATCAGTAGATTTAGACGATGGAAAACTCTGGAAAGAGGCCATGGTTGATGAAATGGCATCTTTGCACAAAAATGAGGCTTGGGATCTGGTGGAGTTGTTGGCTAGAAGGAAACCCATTGGAAGCAAATGGGTGTTCAAAAAGAAGACAAATGCAAAAGAAAAAGTGGAGAAATACAAAGCTTGGTTGGTAGCAAAAGGTTATTCCCAGGTGTCGGGAATTGATTTTGGTGATATTTTTTCTCCTGTTGCCAAGGTAACTTCTATTATATTACTTTTATCTGTTGCTGCTGCGTTTGATTTTGAGGTAGAACAGATGGATGTGAAGACAACATTTCTTCACGGGGATTTGGAAGAGGAAATCTACATGAAGCAACCTGAAGGCTTTGCGGTGAAGGGTAAGAAAGAACTAGAATGCAAGTTAAAGAAGTCTCTGTATGGGTTAAAACAGTCACCAAGGATGTGGTATCAGAAATTTGATACATTTATACGGGGACTTGGCTTCACCAGAAGCAAAGCAGATCATTGTGTGTAGTTTAAATTAATTGGTGACCGTGTTATTTATCTGGTCTTGTATGTTGATGATATGTTGTTGGTTGGAAATGACAAAGAAATTATCCAGGATTTGAAGACCCAATTGTCCTCCAAATTCGACATGAAATCTCGGTGCTGCAAACTATATTTTGGCATGGAAATTAAAAGAGATCGGGCAAAGAGGAAGCTCTGGTTAAACCAGAGGAAGTATGTCGAGACAATATTGCAGAGGTTTAATATGCAGGATAGTAAACCGGTGAAGGTTCCTATTCCTGTAGGTGTGAGGTTATCTGTTGAACAGTGTCCCCAGACACAAGAAGAGGAAGAGGACATGTCCCGTGTTCCATATGCAAGTGCAGTCGGTAGCTTGATGTATGCAATGGTCTGTACTAGACCAGACATTGCACATGTAGTGGGA
>APFE031617576.1:8777-27997 GCA_000404065.3 Pinus taeda | reverse complement strand
AGGGATATGATAGAAGACAAAAAGGTGTTGCTGGTAAAGGTGGACACTTTGAAGAATACTGTAGATGCATTGACAAAATATGTGAGCTCTGAGAAGTTCTCTTGGTGTAGAGAGACAATGGGCATTTCAGGTCTGGGAAAATGACTAAGCTCTCTTGTGGCCCCCTATGGAAACAAAACAACAAGTGGGAGAATGTTGGGATGTGTTATATTCTTTCCACGTAGTTAACAAGGGGTTTGAAGGGCACTCGTAACCCCACTTTATGGGCAGACCCACCTATGGCTTTGTGCATGATTTTCACACATGTTAGGTTGGGCAAACCCACCTATGGTTTTGTGCATGATTTTTGCACATGTTTTTTGGACGCGATGGTTTTTGGTCCATGGTATTGGACGTGATGGTTTTCGGTCCATGGTATTGGATGTGATGGTTTTTGGTCCATGGTATTGGATTCTTCAGCATGTATAAATATGTATTGTAACATTGAAAGGAACATAATGAAAAATCAAGCTAGTAGTCCCGGTTTTGGGATCCAGGGGAAAAACTCTGTGTATATGTGTTTTATGTGTTATCATCTCACATTGTTTATTTTCTATGTTTTAGAATTCATATGAAGGTAATTTCTGTACGGGGTTAGAACCTATATTCTGTTTGTTACAACCCTATGCATCTATTTCCCTCATTCCTTTCCTCCTCTCCACCATTTCTACAACTTCAGTTTTAAGTTGTCTCATTTTTGTGTGTCGACCATCAGAAGAAGATACCATTTCTCTTTGAAATTGTGCCAATATCCCCTAGCATTTGGATCCATGTGTTGGCTTGAAAATCCCTCAGTGAAGGCTTATTGAACCAATCCCATCCTATTACCTTTTTATGTGACAATTAGAATGCACAAGAAACCCCACTCATATTCTTCCATGAACTCCTCTACTTAAGATGTCATATGCACTGATCTACAATCAACCCAGAGGCTGTCTCTAGGGGGCTTTCTATCTCTCCTACAAAACTTGTGTTGTTGGTGCGATTTGAAGTGACAATATCTTTCTAGCGCCATTACTGGGGAATGGATTAGAATATTTTTCCCTGGGTACGAAGTTTTTTTACATTTCCTTTGTTAGGTGAGCAAGGGAAGTGTGGGTGAAGATCTCTCACCTTGATGACTCCACTATCAATTTTATGGTAAACGTCATAGGGACTCCACTGTCCATATCTCTGTTTGATCATCCTACCTTTCAAGCAGCCCCATACTCACCCTGATACTACAACAGCCAAAATTTTTTCCCTACTTTTGAAACTTAAAGCACTCATAGAGGGAGGTTCTCGAGATGGTCCTTCCTGCATTTTTGGTCAACAAATTCTCCCCATTGGATTTTTCTTCTATCACTGGTTATCCAAATCATGTCCCTTCATTTCATGAATGGTATACCTATTTTCCTAGATTCAGTGGGAGCACAGATAGAAGGCCTGACCAGCACCTCAAAGAATTTCATGAATGCATGGAACAACAAGGTATTTTTCTTGAATATGTACAAATGAATTTGTTCCTGTATTCTTTAGAGGGGGTGCTAGATTTTGGTTTAATATGATACCTCGTGGTAGCATATATCCTACGAATGCTCTATTTGAATATTGATGCACACATTTTAACAATGAAAACATTCCCGAGGTCAAGGACCCTACTGAAGATGTTTGTGGAGCTCCACTCCAAGAAAACACCCTCTCGTGTCAAGAAGCATCACCCACTGAGCAAGAAAGAGAAGAAGAGAATGTTGTCAAGCTACCAACAAACCCTCAGGGGTCTGATTCAACCAAATATGATGTTTCCCCTTCTCATGATGAATACGACTCTGGTGAAGAGTTAAGAGAGGTAGAGACACCACAATCTCAGTCATGGGAAGTTGCACATGAAAATGAGACCGATCAAGAGGTCAACAAAGAAACTCCAGTTCATAATGCACACCCTTCACATGGAGAATGAGACCAAGACCCTCCTCCAATTTCGGATTCATATTATTCAGAGGAGGAAGAGATGGTTGCGAAATTTTTGAAGGATTTGTTTACCAGAAAGTGGGGAGAAGGCTCCCAACAACAAAACTTTTAAGAAGAGCTCGGATTCGAAGGACCAAGCAATGTCTGTGATTACTTATTGCAGAAAGTTCCCTTCCGGGAAGCCTCAGTAGGCCCTCCCATCTCTGACTCTTGCAACTCAGAAACTGAACATTCTATTACAGATTTCTAAGAGGATTGACCCATCGAGAAATGGGTAACAAATGATCAGCAACAAGATTTTCTCAAAAAATCTAAGGCTGAGGAGCTGAAAGGTGTTTGTGGTTTCCCTAGCCAAGAGGATATGGGTTAATAGACTACTCATGAAAAGGAGGCAGCTGCAAACTTTCCTTGTTCATTCCATGACCTTATAACTGAGTACATGGGTATATTCTTTGATTAACAACAAAGGTTGTGTCTAGAGCATGCATCAAGCTTTTGAATTGCAGGCTTTTTATGGTGCATGCCTGCTTTAATTTTTAAATTTCAGTAGCATGAAGGTATAAGGCCCAGTACTCTAATGCTGGCTTGGCTCCATTGGAGGGTTGAAATCTCCTAGGTGGATTAAGCTTTGGTGCATAAGTAGGAATGTACATAAATAAGGTCACCAACTGAGCATTTTATTTTCAGTTGTTAGAATTTTTATTTTTGCATTTTTACATTGATGAGGAGAGTCCCATGGAGATTTTGCTGGTTACAAAGTTCATATATTATTGACTCCATGCCCAATAGTGAAGGATGTTGGTTTGTAGGTTCTCAACACCTTTCCAGCAAGGCATTGTCCCCAGTTGGAGCCAATGTTGTCACTCACTGCTTTACAAGTTATTATCTGTCCAAAATTCCTAACAATAGTGAATTTTAAGCCATTTACAATGCCACAAAATCTCTTAGAGATAAATTAGAGCCTCTCCATTGCCTAGTGCTCGGAAATAGATTTCCAATGATATATGGAAGTTCAAACATGGACTCCTGGAGCAGAAGTTAGAGCATGTTGAAGTTAGATATCATTTTGGGATTCAACTGCATTAAGTAAGTCATTCACGTATGACCATTTCCATGTTGAAGTTACCATTGTAAAGCTCAGAAAACAAAGAGAAATGACCAAGTATGAAGGAAAATCGGAATGTCGGGGACCTGTGAAGCTATCGCAGTTGCAAATCGGTTATCGGAGGGGTCCCGGGCACATGCTTACGATTTATCAGTGGGTTATGGTACCGATCACTGATATTGCAGTCTTTCCCCCATAGTCCTGCATCATCAACATATCAACGTATCAGTAATCAGCGAGATCCTGACTTTAGAGCCTTGCGGTGTTGTGATTTATGTTATAATGTAACATCGTTGGGGGAGTTTGAAAAGAGTTTATAAAGGAAATGTTGGAAAATATCAAGGCATGGTCACCTTGTTCTCTCTCCCGCACATGGCGACACGACTTATCGATGATTGGTAGTGGGCAGTCCCGTTGTCTCGCAATGGCCATTCTTAAGGAATCGTGGGGGGTGAAACACGCTGATAGTACAAATCGCCTATAATTCAGGCCCTCAGTGTAACATCACCGGGGGAGGCCAAAAAGGATTTACAAAGGAAATGCATGGAAAAACCAAGGCCTGGTAGACCCTATCTCTCTCCTCCGTGTGGATGTACAGAAGGTGGCATGGCTGAACGGGGGACACATGTCACTCAGTTTTGGCGTTTTCAGGGATCCTATATTTCCATTTCTAGGTGACATGTGTCACCACTCACAAGGTGACACGTGGTAGTGATGAAGTCACCCCACATATCGATGATTGATGATCACACAAAGTGTAAGATTGTTTCCCCCGCCAATACTTGTACCTGGCTATGATTGCGATAAGGAAATGGGTCCCCGGATGCGATGTTTCATAGGTTATATTTTATAAGGATTTCACATATGGGATATTGGCTGATGCAGTATAAGGAGTAGTCAAAGTTGTTCCATGTTATAAAGGAAAAGGTCCCTCGGAAAACAATTGAGAGCCTTAGCCCCTGAGGGCTAAGCACTGGGCAACAACCCACAGTCGGGTGATATGAATAAGTAGAAAGGGGCTGAAGCAAAGGGGACCCACAGGGAAATCAAAGCATGCTTGTTTCATGACATTTCAGTGATAGAGGTGCACATCCAAAGGACTGACTTGTTACATTGTAAATGCAACCCTAGGTGTATCAGAGTGTCGAAAGGATTATGAAAAGATCTTAAGGCAGATGGGTCAACAACTGTGATATTAAATAGAGCATGGGCAACATTAAACCAATATGGGAGGCTCACGAAAACTTAATGACTCGACATGAAGCCTCACTGCTCTACACAACAAAGGATCGCCAAGACCGACACTTACAACGACCCACTCCTAATTCCACAGAACTAGTCGTTCACGCAGTAAAGGTAGAAATGACAAAAAATGGCCTTGCAGTAGAGGAACACATGACAGCAAGGATGTGGCTTGATCAGGGGCCTCCACTAGAACAACGGGGGGACGCCTCCTCCTCCATCTTTCCTTTTTTCCTCCTTTTTTCCATTAGTTTTGCAATTAGCATTTAATTCTAGGAAGGGATCGAATCCCAATTGTAATTGTTTTGGGCAACAACGCCTTATATGGGCCAAGACAGTGAGAGCTCAAGCTCATATATTTTGTAAACTGTAATTCCAACGCCTCCTCTTCTTATAAAAAGGGAGAAGCAACACTTTAAAGACGGTTGGCAAGTTCCAGAATTTCTCACCCGCAAGGTTTGATTCTGTGAAGCCATTTTGGTTCAATTTGTTTTTAATGGGGGTATTACTGATATTGTGTTGAATGTATGGACTGGTTATTTGGACCCTTCAAGATAAATGGCATTTCCCTGTTGATTCCAAGCATGATTAATGTGTAGCATTTTCCTCTCGGGGTTCTCAATTCATTTGTTCTTTTCTCATTCAAAACAATATAATGAATGTAGTTGGCTCCACTCTAACTTGAGGATTTATCTTATTTTATCAATAGAATACAATACCTATGTTATCATAGACCTACATGTGTTATTCCCTAGCATTGCAATACTTGTAAAATTACATATTTACTTGTGTATTTGATTAACCTATATGACCTGGGTTAGCCTGGATCTATGTTAACTTTTGGCAGAGAACTATACTCATGTCATGTTTGGTATGAAACCTTCTTTTGCACCCCACTGTTTCTTTCACTCCACCTCCTCCCTCTTCCATATTTCTATTGGAGAATATTTTCTTATGATTCTGTGTTGTTTACAACCCTATACATCGAATTCCATATTTCTGCTAGAACATTGCTACTTATGATTCTGTTTGTTACAACCCTATGCATATATTTCCCTCCTTCCTTTCCTCCTCTCCACCATTTCTACAACTTTAGTTTTAAGTTGTCACATTGTTGTGTGTCGGCCACCAGAAGAAGAGGCCATTTCTCTTTGAAATTGTCCCAATAAACCCCCAGCATGTTGATCCATGTGTTGGCTTGAAACTCCCTCAGTGAAGGCTTATTGAACCAAGTCCATCCTATTACCTTTTTACGTGACAATTGGAGTGCATGAGAAACCCCACTCATAATATTCCATGCACTCCTCTACTTAAGATGTCCTAGGCACTGGTCTACAATCAACCCAGAGGATGTCTCTAGGGGGCTTTCTATCTCTCGTGCAACACTTGTGTTGTTGGTGCAATTTGAAGTAACAACATCACACATCGATCAAACATGTTACATTCTCAATGTCTCCCACCGTAAAATCCCTAGGTATTTAGTCTACATTTACATAATCTAGAACTTGATCTCATAATCTCACAAGGATTGTAGGTATATCACCTCATGGGATGATTTCATTTCCAGGATGATGATCTTTCTCTAGGAATATGGTTGGTATATTGCTAAAACCCATCAAGAAAAAAACTATGATGTTGATATAGAGCTTGAAGGGCTCATACAAGGGCTACAACCCCCTTCCCCCTCCATAATGAGGAAAATAATGCTCAAGAACCTAAGATATACCCTCTCCTACAGGTTTAAGATGTCCATCAAGTTAGAGGCATGTAACTATATGCATGGTTACACTAGCTCAAGTTGGGGGAAAATCCCACCAAATCCTTCTTCAAAACCATAGCCACAAAAGATGTTGATGAATTAATTATTTCCACAAATCTTCCATGGCTCAAATGATGAAGCAAGAAGAGATCAATCATGAATTTGTTAAACACTATCAAATGGCTTTTTAATCCAATCACCTCTCCTTTGATCTATTGTAGGTTACTAAAAAACTTCTTGATGTGGTTCCTTGTAATATTTTCAACGACTAATGATGATATTGAGAACTAGCCCTGACCTAGAATGAGCTAACCATGACCCTTCATGACATGATAGATGATGAAGGCCATAGGCTTGATGGTTTTCCATGGAAATTTCGCAGCACTAGTTGGGATTTTGTTAACACTAACCTTCTCTATAGTTTATAGACACTGGTCCTTGATATCACCATTAATTAACGGCCTATTACTCTACTCAACATATCTAACATGACCTTTGCCAAGCATTCATGCTTAACATAAAACATGTTTTCCCTAATATCATTGGCCCTAATTAGGTAAGATTTATTAGGGAGATTTCATTCTAAAAAATGTATTTATTGTTTGGGAGGGAATGGTATGTGCTAATTCTACTAGCCTAAAGGTCTTAGTCATGAAAATTGATTCTCAAAAGGTCTATGGTTGGGTTGAGTGGCTCTTCATTATGGCCATGCTAAATAATTTGGGGGTTTTGGACTAGTATTCATCACTTGTGTAGAAACTATTTTCATGACTTCATAAGCCAATCTCTTTATCAATAAGTGCAAGTATGAAGAGATAGGGATATACAATTCCATTTGGAAACAATATCCACTAGCTCTAGCACTTTAACTTATGGTAGTTAAAGATTTGGGTTAGCTACTCAACTCTCAAGTGAATCTAAGAAACATTCAAGGAATCTCCCTATTAGGGCTTAAGGTACAACTTTTCAATGCCATCTCAACAATGATTATTTCTTGAAAATCAATGAAGGCTAATAATCTTGGAAAATTACTATGGATTTCATTCATGTGTTTTGTGTTACTTATGGTTCCAAAATTCAATGGGACAAAACACAATTTTCTAAATAAACTCAACAACCAACGCAATTTTTATTGACTCTTTAAATTATACCTAGGTCAAGCTAGGACTGATGTTTTATTGGATTGGCAATTATACTAAGATGGGGGGTGGATCAATATAATGACAAATTTTTCTTATTTAAACATTCTAACATCATAAAACATGAATCTCATAAAATGAGCAATTAGCACAGAATATTTATGGAAACCCTTATGAAAGAAAACCACAAAACTTGTTTATATGAAATATATTATAGGCACAAATCTATTACTACATCAATTTATGGGAACCACCCTATAAGAGACACCAATCCCATCTGATGCTTTGTGGGAACCAACCTACAAGAGACATCAATCCCCTTTGCTACTTTGTAGGCACCAACTTAGAGGAGACAACAATGCCCTCTGCTACTTTGTAGGCACCAACATACATGAGACACCAATCCCATTTGCTTCTTTGTAGGCGCCAACTTACAGGAGACACCAATTCCCTCTACTATTTTGCAGGCACCAACCTACAAGATACTAATCTACCATGTTGCTTTGTAGGCACCAACCTACGTGAGGTGCCAATATCCTTAGCTTATTTCTAAGAACCAACCTACATGAGACACCAATGTCCTCTATACTTTGTAGGCACCAACCTACAAGACGAACCAATTCCCTCTACTACAAGATTTGTAGGAACCAACATACAAGAGACACTGATCCCCACTACTGTAAATATTCATAGGCACCAACCTAATTCAATGAGTATACTTTTTTATTCACAATGTTTATTAGTTACTTTTTCCTTCACCAAGTCCACTTGTTACTTTTTCCTTCACCATATATTTTATTTCCTTCTTCCTTCACTAGGTCTACTTGTTGTTTCTTCCTTCACCAAGTCTACTTCTCCCAAAACTTGTTGCTTTTGGCTACTTCCCTAGAATGAACTTGCGCAACATGCCACCCATCTAAATTTGCAATTCTTTTTCTAAAATTTATACATAGGTACCCATATATATCTTCTTTGTCTTCTCCATATTTCACCATCTAAAACATCTCAGAAAGAAAGTTATAGAAAAAAATTCCAAGCCGACTTGTTTAAAGCATGTTTTAGGAGAACTTAGGAACACTAAACTTCTCATATAATATCTCCAAAATTATACTGAAACAAGATATGAAATTTATACCATAGGTATGATGGGATATTTTATCTATCTCCTCCAAATTTCACTTTCTTAAACATCTACGAAATAAAGTTATTACAAAGATACCAAATAACCTTTTGAAGCATTTTTCAGCAACATTCAAGAACACTAACTTCCTCAGACCATATCTATGAAATTACAGTGAAACAATAAATGAAATTTCTACCACATGTAATTTGAGATATCTTATCTATATCCAAATTTCACAGTTTGAAACATCTTAGAAGGAATGTTATAGTAAAAATACTAAGATGACATGTTTGAAGCATGTTTCAAGGGCATTCATGAAAACTAATTTCCTTAGATCATATCTATGAAATTATAGAAAACTAAGGTTTCAAATTTGAACCACAATTTTATGGATTTTTTTTTTCTCTATCCTTAAAGTTTAATATTCTAAAACATACCAAAATAAAATCTATAGAAAAAATCCTAAGATTACATGTTTTAAGCAAATTTAAGGAGCATTCAAGAAACCTAACTTCCTCAAAATATATCTCCAAAATTATAGAGAAACAAGGTATAGAATTTTAACCTCAGGTATATGATGATATATTATATATATCCTCCTAGTTTAATGGTCTAAAACATCCCAAAAGAAAATTTATAACAAAAATTCCAAGATGGGTTGTTCACCCCATAAATCACATTTTTGCTTCCACCTTTAAAGTCCAAGAATCATCTAAAAAATATTCCTCTCCTCTTTCACACCTTATATATCTTATTTTTTTATTACATATCAAATGAACTCACATATCATTTTTATAAAATATTACACTTATCCTTTATTTATAGATGACACTTATGCGGCCAACATGTAAAACTGGTTGGGTTGGCCTACTCCCGTACTTTGCTTGTGTCATCTTGATAAAATATTTCATATTTCCTCATTCCTATGGAGTTAGAGGGAGTTCCATATACTGTTATAAATATATCGGAATACTATTTCCATCCATATATCATATGCTCCAATTTAATCTAAGAAAATTGAGTAATAAACCCTTCAAATATAAGGTATCCAATCTAGGTATCAAAATCCCAAAGATAATATTTCCAACTATCTTTATTTTACAACCTTTATCTTCGACATATGTTGTCTCCCCTATATTTGAAATCAATGACAATAATATTTCCAACAATTTAAATTTTTTAGCATCCCCTTTGCAGTGTATTCCTTCCACTTGAGAGCTTTGGGAGGTGTTGGTTCAAAGGGTGGAAAGAAATTGATAAGTGGATCACTATAATTATCAAGAAAAGTGCCAAATTTTAGACTTCCACTATGGTGTTGGTGGCCACTTGTGTCTAATACTCATCCTATTGGGTCATATATAAAGTATCCTATGATAATTTTGAGAAATCTCTTTTTAATTTCCTTTGGGTAAGCATAACAAGTGGCCCATCTTTCACAAATCCAATCATGTACTATATATGATGTACCCACAGGGAGATGGGTTGTTTGGGAATTATTAAAACCTAGTGAAAGCTTATTCATTATGAACTGGGTGGGTGATTCAAGATGTAGATGCCTAGGAAGCCTTGGAAGGAATTCTCAAACATTTTTATTTAGAAAGGGTTTCCCGTAGGAAAAAAATCTTGGAAAGGAATCTAATTCTATAACATTCTGTTGATCCTCTCCAAGGTTAAGCTTCTTGTCACTGTTATAGAACAAATATTTAGAAGGCCCAAGAAACCATCTATCCATTATTCACATGGAAGGATCCCTACATCAAGTCTCTGCTATATTTTAATGAGCATTTCTTGTGGTGGTTTTGACTAGTGCACTTTGCTACGAAACCCTTTGCTAAATTTTCTTGGTTTTTAGCCAAAAAAAAAAATTTATAGGATAAATTTTGTCTACCAAAAACCTATTTGATATATATATTTGGAATTGTATCTTGTATCCTAAGTTAAAACCACAATTTAGATTTCACAAAAAATAATTATTGTAAATCACATTCAAGAAATCATGCCTATCCACTTGCAACATAAGTTTGACCTTGTAGCTCCTTATGCAAAGTGGCATAACTACAAATGTGGAAATGCTACTATCATCATGTGATATAATATAGCCACATGTTGTAAGTGGTTTTGTTTCAATCCCTTCCTTGAAAACTGGTTCAATAATACATAAACCCTAAAGTCACGACAAAAGGTTGGTTATTTTGACATAAAAGAATATGGAAATCGATATTAGAGCCTAGAAGTCATTATTTTCCTACAACCTAATAGTAGGGGTTGTCTGTATTGGTAAGATATTATCTAACATTTGGGTTAATAATCCATACTTCCTACATTATGATTAAGATGAAAAATTTAAGTATCTTTTCTAGAATTGTATTTCGAATAGACACCGTAGCTCCAAGCTAAGTCTACGTGTCAACAATTACCATTAGCCTCTCTCTCTAGAAAGTTTCTTTGTTAGGAAACCAAGTTCCCTAGGTCACCGAGTTAAAAAAAAAATTAGTATTTTTCATGTTTGAATTAATATTTAAATTTGAAAGCAACATAATCAACTTTCATTTAATGATCATCTATCTAATCATCATTTTTCTTGGAATGATGTTGCTCTAAATCCTATCAACTTACAATTGTGGATTTAGGTATATTATTTGAATGTTTTCTTATAAATATAACACATCCAATATTGTTAGAATATCATCACAAGACTCTATACACCATGAACAAGGAACCTCCTAATCCACTTGGATGTACCCTTTGAGTTTTTTTATTCTGCTAGCACTACTGTTGGGCCGTCAATATGCCATTATTATTATCACTTTTGAACACTTATCCCACCCATTTCGACTAATCTTCATCATGTCATTTATTATAATTTATTATATAACTCCATTTTATGATGATTTATGCTCTTATAGTATTTATTCTCCTTTATTTCTAATAAATTGATGATTATGAATTATTTTATCAATGATAGTTCTCATAAATCAGTTGTAACATTATTCACCATTTTTAGCCTCCAAGATAATTTCCAGATTGAAGATTTGACCATTAAATCTGCCAACTCAGAAATTCGCTGGATTAAGGAGTGATAGTATTGCGGTTGAGATTCTGAGCAAATGAAGACGAATCTGAGAAATCTGGAACATGGGTTTTGTCCAGAATGGGCCCAATTAACTTTAATGTAGAATGGTTTGCCCAAATTCGGCTTGTACAGAGAGAAACACAGGGTTCTTTGAGCACGAATTTCTCAGATTCGCTGTTGCGGCCGTCCTCCAAATCTCAGCTACAAAGCCAAATTTGTCTTGCTTTTGTTGAGAGATGAAAGGAAATATATTTTCTTGTTGATCAACTGGTTAGAATCAATCCAATTTTGTAAAAGAAATCATGTTGTACTTATCTTTATTGTAACTTCTCCCTGATCTCTCTATTTAAATGAAAACAAAGATCAGAGATGGGATGATTTCATAATGACTTCATGATGACTTTGGGTATTCAAATGATGGAGAATTGATGATTTGAGTTAGAGATTCAGAAGCAAGGATTCATGATAGGATAGGAGGAAGGAAGGATTGTTTTATGCTGTAAGTCTCAAAGCTTCAACTATTGTAATGATTTCACCATTTAATGATTAACACATAATTTGGGCATTGCTGTTCACTCTTTTCCTTCTGAAGTAACCCAGCAACGCCCACCGGTGGCTAAGGGCCCAGCCTCTGGTGGAGTACGCTACTGCTGTTGTGTATCATATCTTTACAATTACTGTTGTATCATTATACTGTGATTTATGCGTGGTTTGCTTATCTTTATTACTCAGTAATCTGATATATCTTTCATATGCTATGTTATGCTCTGTTATGATCAATGCATTAATGGTCTTTCTTAGAAAATTCGTGTAATGACTCTATACCGTGTAATTGGATCTCTTCAGAGTTGAATCGCGTGTTTTTAGTCTTAAACTAGCTATTTCTGTTACAGAGCAACGGTGTGAATGTTACTGTCATTGGATCCATGTAAAATAACAATTATTGGAACTTGAAAGTAATGTTACTCTATTTTGAAACATAGTTATATTATCCTTCATTCTCAGATTACTATATTAATGTGAGGCGTGCATATATGGTTGATTATTGCTTTTCTATAATTCATCAATGAGTGTTGTTCCATAAAGTATATTCCATCCAGTTTGCTTGAGGGGAAAAGAATGTTATATCAGAGTGTGAATCAGTTGGTTTTGACTCGCGAGATTTAGTTCTTTTGATTGCTGTTCCATTTACTGTTGTTCCATTTTACTTTCTACCGTTCCATTTACTTGTATTTGCTGCTTTGGTGTGAGAGAAGGTCTAAGGCTGTAGTGAGCCTCAGCAGTCGTTGCCTAGCTCCCAGACCTATGGTCCATGCTCTAATTTCCTTTCCATCAGTTTCTAGAGGGATGGGTTATCGCTTCCACACCCTTGACTGATAAGCTGCCTTGTGTGATTTTATCTTTTTGAAGTAATTTAGTCATAGTTTAGCATCCGTTTACTCTTGTGTTCTTTGAACGCTGTACTACTAAACATTACTCTTGAGTAAATAGCCGCCTCAAACTGAGTACACTCTTGAAATAAAAAGTTGTCCCCGGCAACGGCGCCAAAATGTGGAGCGATAAAAAGGGTCTTTTTAACACCTAATTACCTCAAAACATTGACAGGGTGTCTAGTGGGCAGCTCAGGAACAGAGTTGGGACAGTCAGTATTTGAAGGCTTAAATGAATGAATTTTTAAACCCGTTTCAATCCTAGGTATCCCTTGATGTATACTTTCTAACCCAATTTGAATCACTCAATTTGGATTTGAAACGAAAAAGTTAGAACCAAAACATTGATTGGATGTCTAGTGGGCAGCTCAGGAAAAGAGTTGGAACAATCAGTTTTTGAATGCCTAAATGAATGAATTTTTAAAACATGTTTCTATGGTAGATTCCCCTATGAATCTAGTTTACAATACAATTGGAATCACTCATTTTAGATATCGTATGGGGAAGTTATGATCAAAATACTGACTGTCTATCGTAAATCAGCACCCTTAAAACTATGTCTTTCCGGTTGTTCCTTACAGTATTTGACCTATCAATTCTTATTCTATTCAAAACCTATTTCTATTTGAAATAAATAAATGAATCTAATTTCATTTCCAATTTGAATCATTTGAATCTGACATCAAACAAAAAATTTATTCTTGAAATATCAACTGTTGGTCTAAGCTGGGTAATCGAAAATGACTCTGTTATGCAGGTTGTTCTAACTAAAATTGACATATCATATCATTGAATTTTTAAAACCTGTTGCTACTGGAGATAAAAATCTGAATTAGCTCTCATTTGGCTTTGGAATCACTCAATTTCGATGAAAAACAAAGAAGTTGTGATTAAAACATTGCAGGTTAGCATGATTGGCCACTGCTCTCCCACAGGTGACAAATAAATTTTACTTTGTTGTTTTCTCCGTGGATTTGTTCTACAGAGTAACTACTCGTTAGTTTTTTTGCATAATTTTTGGATTAAGGGAGCCTGCGCAACTCTCTTTCTCCATGATTTAATGTTTTATTGCAGGTAAATACTCGTTTTTTTGCAGGTCCTAGGAGAAAAAGAAGGTCAATTTATGGACGAGTGATTCTTGAAAGAAATTTTAATGAAACAAAGGAATTTCATCCAACTCATTACCCAACGGATTCATAATGGAAGAAATGAAGAATTGATTTCCATTTGAAGATTCCTGTCATGTCTTTGCTGCCAAAACATTTTTTGAATAGATCATTTTTTTGACATAACATCATAGCTGTTGTAATTCAATTTATTTATTTACATACTGCTTTTTGTTGTTTCTTTTCTAATTTCTCTTATATTTTGTGTTTCAGGTGTTGCTTCATTCAAAGTGCAACTCATCCTCAGCATCAATGCAGTGAACAACTAATTCATTCTTTGCGTGCTTCCATTTTATGGTTGTGCATTTTGTTGTTCATTTTATGAAGGGACAGCATTTGTGTGCATTTTTGTCATTCCTGTTGTTCCTTTTTCAAAGGGACATCATTTTCGTTTTGCTATTTATTTTCTAAAGGAATAGCACTTTTTGGTTCAGCCATTCATTTTGTTGTTCCTTTTTCACGGTTCATTTTGTTGTTCCTTTTCGAAATGGAACAACTGTTGTTCCTTTTCGAAATAGAACAACACTTTTGCACTTTCACGTTTTGTTGTTCCTTTTCGAAATGGAACAACACTTTTGCACTTTCACGTTTTGCTGCTCCTTTTCGAAATGGAACAACACTTTTGCACTTTCACATTTTGCTGTTCCTTTTTCGAAATGGAACAACTGCTGTTCCTTTTCGAAATGGAACAACACTTCTACACTTTCATGTTTTGTTGTTCCTTTTCGAAATGGAACAACACTTCTGCACTTTCACATTTTGTTGTTCCTTTTCGAAATGGAATGGCACTTGCATTTTTTATTCTTTTTCTAAAGGAATGACACTTTTAGTTTTTGCTGTTCTTTTTTCCAAAGGAACGACATTTGCATTTTCACACTTTTTTGTGTGTATTTTTGTTTTTTTGGTATGCATTTTCTTTGTTGTTCCCTACACAAAACACCACTTTCTTTTTGAGTGTTTTTGCTGTTCCTTCATAAAAAGCAACACTTTGAGAATATTTTTAAGAGAAACCCTTCCTTTCTCTTGTGGGATTATTCCTAGTTCATCTCAACCACATTTTATTGATTCCCTTTTATGGTATGAAGTACACTATTTTTATGAGGACAATAATTATGGATTCTATTGAAGCAAGTTAATATCATTTACGTTCTGATCTTTAACAGGACAGCTCCTTGATGATAGTTTATTTTCAAAAGAACACAATTATTTATATACTACTTTACTGCATTGTTTTCTATTGTACATGATACTGATTGATTATCTTAATACCATGCTGGTTCCACCCTTCCTGGTTATAATCTTCTCTATCTATAATAAATGAGATTATGAATATATTTTTCTGTTGACATGTTCAACTTCTTCCACCATCCCTGCTCTTAAGGAGTACTCAGCCTCCCTCTTTTTATCATAAAAATGTGTAATAACAACAAAATTTTGTTCGCAGATGGAGGATAGGGGGTCTCATTACGAGCCAGCCTACCATGTTCATAAGGCTGTAACAAAGTGACATTCCCATTATGGCCACCACACCAGGGTTATGATCCATTGGATAGCCAAATTATCCTTGGAACAGGACGTCTCATCACAAGCCAGCCTGATTACTTTTGCTAACTCCTAGTGAATGGCAGTGTGGTATCTGGTTACCACACCAGCACACTGATCTCTTCTGTAGAACAGCACAAACTCTCCATTTATAAATTGAGGATCCTGGCTCATATGGGTTAAAAAGCAACCCTGCTGAGGCTATGGACGCCTGCTGGCAGCAGAGGCTCTGCTTATGGTATTGAAGTATATCTTTTCGTCAATTATTATTATAATACCCTTTTTCTTATTTTCTTTTTATCAGAGAAGTTATTTCTTTAACTTTTTCCCTGTTTGAACCTTTATGCATGAGAAATTGTTTTATGATCAATCACATCATTTTCAGCTAGAATACTGTCAGCAAAGCATCTTTTTAGCATATTGTTGTCCTTTTTCGTTTTGCATAAACTATCATCACTCCAAAGCATCCTATCTCTTATTCATAACTATCTTTACACACTTTGCTCTCAAAATAACCATAACTTTCACCGTCCTATCATTGATAAGTGTACTCTGCCTCCCTTCCTGATATATTGTTCATTCCATTGCCTTGCCGTCAGCACCACCCCTTTCATATGCTTTATGGTTATCGAACCCATTTTCCAATTGAAGGGGGGAATGTATGCATTATGGGATTGCATGTGATATGATTACTACACTCTGCCATAACTTGTTGATTTGATAAGTTTTTCTAATTAAAATTTTTGCATGCATTTTATCTGTTGCTATTCAAACCCAACACTATGGCTTCAAGAACATTGTATGCACAAGTATGATTTGTTTACAGGAGAACAACCAGTATGCAGGGGAAATTCTATTCACAGCATGACCACACTATTGCAACTAACAGACACGGCTCGAGCAACTTGCAAACATGGACAACTCTTCAGACATTATGTGCTTACCTGGATTCCACCTTTTGCATCACTTTCAGCACCAACTTTGCTTACATCGGCTTCAACAACTGTCAGTCCATATATGTCATTTTTGGAGGTAAACCTTGAGGTAAAATTGCATAGTTTTCTAATTTATTATAAATTGAGGAGAATATAATGAAAATCCATTCTGCGCATTATTTGTCATCCTTCATTCCACATCTTTACCACTTCCCCTTTTTTTCAGTAGTATGTCATTTTCGAGTGTGGGGGAATGTTCCTTTCATTCATTTCTTTCTTATACCCACGTCATTCATATTCTTTATCATCCATTGCTATTCACTCTCAACACCTCCCTTATTTCATGTTGTTTTACACCAAGCATAGAATTCAACAGCTGGTAGCAACCACCTCTCTTTGTTTTCTAGCATCGCATGGCGACATGCTAATTTTTCAGAGAGGGGGAGGAATTGCTATGCATGATGGATGTTTTCTACTTTCTTACTTATTTAAGGCATAAAATTTCATTTTTACACAGTGCAGAAATTGATTTCCCATATTTTTAAAACTATGAACTCAATTCTTGTAATTTTTGGAAAACACATTAATACAAAACCACACAATTTCAAGAAATATTGGTTCATAAAATTTCGGAAATCATGCACTCTCACCTACAGCCATTTTGTTTATATCTCATGATCCGTGCATCAAAACAATCTGATTTTTGGATCATAGAGACATTCATGTATTGTAAATTCACTTGCAACATTTCAACAAAATCTGGTTTGTAGTTTTGAGAAAATGCTTAATGAAGTTTGCTGTTATCTATATCATCTTTTGCTGTAACTTCATATATATAGTGAATGTCAATGTAAAAATTGTTATGCGTTCATCAAGATTGCTAATATTGAATATTTATTAATTAAGGAAACATTCATTTGTTCTCAAATTTTTATTGCTTGGTTAACGCATGATTTTTGTCTTTGGGTTGCATGAGGTCATGCAATATATTCAGTTTTCGTTGCATGAGGACATGCAACATATTGAGTGTAGGGGTGTGTGAGGTCATTAATATGCCATGATTATTGTCACTTGTGAACGTTTATTCCACCCATTTCCACCATTCTTCATCATGTCATTTATTATAATTTATCATTTAAATCCATTTTATAAATGATTTATGCTCTCATGGATGAATATTATTTATTCTCCTTTATTTCTAATAAATTGATTATTATGCATTATTTTACCATTGATAGTTCTAATAAGTTGGTTGTAACCTTATTTACCATTTTTAGCCTCCAAAGTAACTTCCAGATTGAAGATTTGATTTTTAAATCAGCCAACTCAGAAATTCGCTGGTTTAAGGAGTGACAGTTTTGCAGTTAATATTATGAGCAAATGAAGACGAATTTGGAAAATCCGGAACATGGGTTTTTTCCAGAACGGGCCCAATTGTCTTCATTGAAAACAGTTTGCCCAAATTCGGCCTGTACAGGGAGAAACACAGGGTTCTTTGAGCACGATTTTCTCTGATTTGCAGTTGCGACCGTCCTCCAAATCTCAGCTGCAAAGCCAAATTCGCCTTGTTCTTGTTGATCAAATGGTTAGAGGCAAACCAATTTTGTAATAGGAATTATGTTGTACTTATCCTTATTGTAACTTCTCTCTGATCTCTCTCTATTTAAATGAAAACAGAGATCAGAGAGAGAGATGATTTTGAGTGAATAGGAATGAGGAAAGAATGATAGAGAAATGATGGACAATGATGGTGGATTATTCATGATAGGATAGAGATTGTTGCATGCTGTAGCTTTTGCTGTTGTAATGATTCCACAATTGGCTGATTAATAAATGAATTGGGAGTTGCTATTCACTCTTCTCATTCTGAAGTGACCCCGCAGCATCCGCTGGCGGCTAAGGGCCCAGCCTCTGGTGGAGTACGCTGCTGCCTCTACTGTATAGTATATTCCTTTGTCTTATGCGTGGTTTTCTTAACTTTATTGTTTAGTAATCTGATGCATGAATGCTATGCTATCATTAATTCATTAATGTTTCTTTCCGAAATCCTTGTGGCGATTCTGCATTATATTATTGAATCTTTTCCAGAATTGATTGCATGGCATCAGTCTGAATTGGGTATTTCTGTTACAGAGCTTTTGTATTGAACATTATCATCACGAAATTTATTTGAAGTTATGATTATTGGAATTCGGAAATAATGTTTTATTTGAAAACATAGTTATCATCTCAGATTACTATCTTAGTGTGTTGAATGTATATATGATTGACGTTCCTATTTTATAATGAACTGTTGTTCCATAATTCATTTGTAAATATCTTCTTGTAAAGTAAAGATCATTGGAATTGCTTTTGTCGATTGTTATTTGATTGCGGAATGAGAGTGTTGAACTCGCGAGATTTAGTTTCTTTCTTGCTGTTTCATTTTACTGCTGTCCATTTCATTTCATGCTGTTTTTTTCCTTTTACTTGCATGTATTGTTTTGGTGTGAGAGAAGGCCCAAGGCTGTCGTGAGCCTCAGCAAATGCTACCATGCTCCCAGATCCATGGTCCATACTCTATTCCATCAATTTCTAGAGGAAACAGTTATTGCTACTATATCCTCGATTGATGATTGATTAAATGAATGATTTTAGTTTAGAACATCTTCGTTTCTTGCTGTTCCAATTAGATTTTGTTTCAAGCATTTATTTACTTGTGGGTTTTAAGCACTATA
>APFE031617570.1:207738-245172 GCA_000404065.3 Pinus taeda | reverse complement strand
CTCTAAGTTCATTTTTTATTCCAAAAACTTTAGTAATCTGTTTCATTGCTTCATCAGGAGTATCAAGTTCTGTAATATGGAATCTAAGATCTGGAGAAATAGACATCCCTACCATCCCACGTGTTTGATCTTGCCTATTTTCCCATTTAGCTGTCTTATCTTCATCTTTCGGTTTGGTTTCTTGGCCTGTGGCTATTCTGTAAAGACCTTTAATTCTAAGTAAATCCACAATGTAGGACCACCATTGGAAGTAGTTGGTGCTATCAAGAATAAATTGGCATGGACTTTCCATTTTAATAGAAACTGAAGTTATATATGTTGAAACTAAGTGTTCTAATGGAAAGATCTCGAAAAATTAGGCTTGTTAAAAAAAACGGCTTCCGGATGAAGAAGTTATGACTTTTTGAAGAAAAGTTGATAAAGATGCTGACAAAGTGCGGGAATGTGCGGAAATGTGTTAAAAAAATCCGCCCCCTTTCCAAACTTAATCTAATTAGCTCAACAAAAATAAGACTTGAACTCAAGACCTCTATTCTCATAAATTAGCTTTGGACCAAGTGAGCTAAACTAAAAGTTTAGTAATTTTTGGAAAAGAGGAAGGGTTTTTTTTTTTTTTTATAGTCACTGAAGCTTTGGGTTGCATGCTTGCTTGAGAAAGCCCTTTTTCCCTACAAAAAAAAAAACACAAAACCCAACGAGGGCATACAAAAAAAACCAAACCTTACGGCTTGAAGTTAGCTTTACCCGGAAACTAAAAATTTTCGTCAATGTTTCTGATTTTTCGAGATCACACTAAGACGCAGCGGAAAAGAGCATACGCATGAGAAAAATACTTCCTCTCTGTTTCTGATTTGCCCAAATCGCATACAGTCATAGGGCAAAGAGCATACGCAGAAAATGAAAGGTATAGATTCGGTAATAAAAAAGTAGCTAAATAAACTGAAATAATAAACAAAGAGAAAATAACTAGAAACTGGAAATAAACATTGTATACCTCCAGATCTTAAAAATGACGTAGCTAGGGCTACCGGAAACCTTTTCGCATGAAACGAAAGGGGTTCCTCACTCGAACAGATGCTCCTAACATAATAGAATAGTCCTCTCAGCCTGAAAGTAGTCAGAAACAGTAGATCTAGGAAACGACAGTTGGATGCAGTTCTACCGGCTTCAGATTTGGATCACCAACGGACGTGGCCCTCAAATAGCTTCGATACCATGTAGGAATTTACAGGGTAATTTCCTCAGATAGAACACCAAAGGACATCGCTCACAAAAAGATCACAAATCAATACACTAGTATTTTTGACGTGGTTAAAACCCTCAAAGAGGGAAACAGTCCACGGCCTGAGCCAATGCGGCCACTTCAGGCAATTTATTAATAAAAGAATAAAATTTTACATAAGATTCTCTCATGAATAGTTAACCTACAAATGACCCTCCATGCTCTTTAAATAGAGATCATGGATCAATCGGGTGTTAAGCCACAGATCGAGTGTCAGTAATACCGAGGAGAGAATGAACCGTCAGATCACTACATATCGTGATGGTCGGATTGTAAGTTACAAAAGTACATAGTAAAGAAACACACTTTACCTAACTCTACACTAGACCAAGTTATACTTAACTATTTCCTATGTGTCGGAATATCCAAACACAACTACGACCTTGCTAGAACTTGCTGACTAATCGGTTGTCAAACCAGAAGGGACATTAGAGGATGTAATGGTGTCTGTAGATTCTTGGGAATACCCAGCAGATTTCTTGATTATTAATCCTAGAAATCGGCTAGATGGACATCCCCTAATTTTAGGAAGACCTTAGCTAGTAACTACAGATGCTTACATAAGCTGTTGAATAGGCAATATGACTATAGCAAGAGGAAGTAATGTGGAGAATCTAGCTTTATATCCTCCAGCTCAGCCAAGACTAACAATAATAAAAACTAGAAAACAACCTGTATCATATTTAACTAAAAACATGTGATCACCACTAACTATAGAAGATGCTCTCGAATTTAAGAATCAAATAGAAGATGACATCATTAAGACTTAGATTAACCAACCAGATGTCATATCCAATCTAAAATGTCACATGATCGAAGCAACCTTGGATAACAAAATTGAAGAAGATCCCTTAAAAGATATTAATGAGCAGACAATACCAACAACAGTTGTTTATAACAACAAACACATTGAAATTGAGCGAGGGAAAGTCCTAAACATTAACAAAAACCTGACTAATGGCTAGGAGTGGAGGCTTGTTCAACTCCTTAGAAAATATAAAGAGGCTTTCGCTTGGGATTACCCAGATATGAAAGGGATTGATCCCCAATTATGCATGCACCATATCTATACAGAGAAAGATGCGAGGCCGATTCGACAACCTCAACGGAGGTCAAATCCTCACCTTAAAGATGTTGTTAAAGATGAACTACAAAAACTGTTAGATGTAAATTTCATCTATTTTATATCTGGTAGCAAATGGGTATCTCCATTAGTTGTGGTGCCTAAAAAGAATGGGAAATGGAATATATGTGTCAATTATAGAGAGCTTAATAAAGCAACCCAAAAAGATCATTTCCCCCTCCTGTTCATTGACCAGGTCTTGGACACATTGGCAAGTAAAAAATTCTTCTCTTTCCTAGATGGCTTCAGCAGCTACAACCAAATCCAAACTGCCCCTTGTTGGGTAGCAGAGGCCCCTCGTAATGGTTTTGGGCCTTAAAGCCCACAATTTTGGATAAAAGTATGGTAAGAATCCACGAAGTGTGTGGAGCATGAATTATAATGAGTCAAGTCAAAGGGTTGTCTACTCGAGAATAATGTAAAATAATAGGAAGTGAGTCGGCCTACCCATGGTCCGTGAACCATGAGAATGTATAAATAGGGCAAGGCTCTATGGCTAGAAGTAAATTTTTTTGGTTAGATATGATGTATTATGGGTTGGTGAAAGTAATCGGTGTTCTACATCTATAAGTTTGAGTCAAGGGTGTTAGTGGGTAGATAAAGGATCCATAGTTATGTGCGCAAAGGCCTAATAGAGTTTGCAACTATGTGTGCAGACCCCTGCAGCTGTGTGCACAGGGCAGAAAGAAGATTGTATTGAAATGAAGATATTAATAAAGATAAGTTGTTTTTGAAATATCGTGGATATATTGTATTCTGGTTCATGCATCTGTTATATGATTTTTTTGTATGAGTTTGTTTTTAAAAGAATTATGATTGCGTGCACTGGGTTTTATTATTAAATGTTTGCTTAAAGACTGTAACAAGAAGATCATATCTATGGAGATTTTATTAATAAGAAAGTGCACCTGATTGGATCTACTCGAAATTCTGATAGCAGTATGGAGTGGCGTGAGGCCGCAAGACGGTTCACGAACCCTCCAGATCACATCAAGACATCCCAAAGGTGTAGAAACATGGTTCCAGCACGCTTCCATGCTACCTTGAGTGACACCTTAGTCTGCACTCTATGGAATGTTGCCAAAAGGGTCGGTAGCTACGAGATTTGTTTGGCTAATAACTCTTTCGAACCTGGGTCAGGGCCCAATAAGACAACAAATGGTTCCAGTTTCGGGACTGGGATCTGCCTAAGGGATGTCTAATGTCGGAACACTAGAACCCTACAAAGAAAGAGCTTGAAAATTGGTTGGATCAGAAGCTTCATGATTTCGTGGTATAGGAAAATAGAAATCCATGGATATCTGAGGAAAGGTGGCTGGATCGCTACATATATAGAGAAATCCATGAGATCTTCTTTGTGTCTTTCTCAACAGAATTGTATGAGTGGATCACAAAGCTAGTTGACAGTCAAGGAAGGTGCATACTAGATCAGCCCATCGTGTGGACTCCAGAGTTGGTGCGTAGGCTGGAAGTGTCTGAAGATAAAATTGCATGGGCAGTATATCACTGGTTGGATCAAATAATAGGAGGGTCTATAATTGAGTTCGTGATAGACACAACTATGAGTTACAGCAAGGCAGAAAGGCGCTTTCTCCAAGGACCCCAGGGTAAGTACATCAAATCATTGCATACTTGGACTAAAATGTTGTTATGTGAAAAATGGGTTATGTGCATCCATTGATGTCTGGGGTAATGAGGAGCGGAAGAGGCTATCGAGGGACCGAAGGATTAGAAAACAATCCTCTGATTTCACTCTCACGAGAAAGCAAGGAGGAGCTCGCAGGGTTCTCTTTGAGAAGTGCAGTCCAATTGATAAAGTAGCACATTCCACTGATATCACCATCGTCCACGCCATCACCTACTCCACCTACATCAAACCCATCTTCACCTACACCACCTCCACCACTACCAAAGGTTGGGATGGCGAGTGCGGTCAATTTTCTGCTATTTAGAGGCATAGGAAATGAGGAACCAGATCAGTTCTGGTTTGTGGTAAAGGCTGTATGGGAAGCCCAAGGTATAATGGATGATAACATCAAAAAGGCTACTCAAGTTAGCGTGCTGCAGGACTGCATGTTGACATGGTATATAAAGTACTCTAGCGATCACCCAAATGCATGAATAGCAACGATCCAGGATCCATTGAACAAAGAATTTAGCCAGCCAAAATCGAAGACACAGTCAATCATCGGGTTCAAGGAGATCATGATAATGCCTGGTGAAACCTCATGGGATCTAGATTAGAGATTGAAAAGTACAATCTGCAAGGCTAACATGACGCTAACGGACGCACATCAACGTGCGTGGTTTGTGGCATCTTTGACACCACATTTGAGGACGACACTATCACAGAAAAAGATCTCAACCAAAGCTAGAGCATTGGAGACAGCGATGAGGTTGCATGAAACTCCAATACAGGATCCGAGGTTGGGAGTTCAACAAATCCACGCACAACTACAAAACCTGTGCTTAGAAATGCAAAGTTTGAAGCAAGTAAGGGCGCCCTGACTAGAGGCACGTACAGAAGTAGGATGCATCAAATGCAAAGGTCAAGGTCATGAAAAAGACCACTACCTCGTATTTGCAAAGTATTTGGTGGGAGGAGGGCCAATGCCATTAAGGCTAGAGGTACAAGCAGGGCCAAGTGCGGTGCCCACCCTCTGGTGCATAATTTGATCCAGGTGGATGTTGGTGGCCACCCACCTATCCCATTTGGACCCCGCAACTGTCTCTTTCAGTTTTTCGGTTTCCATAATTGTAGCACAATTTACTATTTTTAGTAGTTTTTTTTGGGTCTTGAACTTTCGGAGCCGTTTTGAGGCCCTAAACGACGTTTGTTGGGAAATCTGGGGGCAACATGGGTCCATGAACCAATGTTTCCCTTCCCAAAGTGGTAGTTCTCGGATAGATATTTCTAACGAGTTATCATACACGTCAAATGGAGATCGTATGCCAAAGTTACGACCCCGGGAAATTGATGTACCAATTTACCCAAAACGGGGCCCACAATTTGGGCGTTTCATCTTCTAGGGTTAGGTTTTGGAATGTGAAGGGTTTTCCATTGTTTCTCAATAATAAATAGGCCTTCGAGCTTCATTGTAACATTAGTTCGGAACAGTTCAAAGGCATGTAGCCGCCAAATCTCTTCTCAGAGATAAGCTACCATCGCCCTAACTTGTTTATTTCCATTTCTAGTTGTAAGCATTTTTCAGTATTTTCCATTAATGAAATGAAGCATTGTTTCCACTGCATCTTTGTGTATATGGTTATCTATGTATTTTATTGCGTTCCTGTTTAAATCCAGATCACAATTTTTCAACTGGGAGGAAAGCATACAACATACAACTGCCACCTGTTGCAAAAGTATACCTACACTCCATAGTAGATGTATTGCAACTTCTGTAGGTCAGTGGGTCACGATGAGTGAACTTGTAAAAGCTATGAGCTAATGATGGAGAGGATCCCAACCTCTCTAATGCAGACTGAGGCACGGGGTTTTGACCCAGCCGTAGGGCCACATGGGGGATTACAAGGACGCAGACGAGGAAGAGGAATGGGGCCTAGGTGGGGCCACGGAAAGCTGATCTGTTATAATTGCGGTGAGGCAGGGCACTACGCTCACAAATGTACTAACCCTACGGGAATATCTTCTCCATACTATGAGCATTTTGACCATGAAATGGTAGACTGTCCAACAGTAATTGCCCAAATGCACAAAAAGGGGGTATTGCAGCCCACTCCAACTCAAAATGTCGAAATGATGAAATTAGATGCACGCGAAGAGGACCCCAGCGTAAACATGGTACTAAGGAGCCACGCAATTATAGGGGGAGATGCGCAAAACCGCTAGGAGAAGATGGGAAGGGTCGTGATGCTCCTATAAGGGAACTTGACTTTGAGATAGAACAGGTGAAGGAGATGTCTAAGGAAGCTTAGAAGAGCTTCACGGAAGTCTCTACTCCAGGTAGTAGGGATCCAACGAATCCAAGAATGGATCCCTCTATGCTTACCACCATTTTAGAGACATGTATGAAGTTGTTGCACATCAATAGAGCCATTAAAGGACTGCAAGAGCTGATCACTAAGTGCGCAGGGTCAGGGGCGCCACGCGTAGTCCAGAAACTGGGAAAAGATGTTCTATGCACTAGGTGGGAGATGCGAATGACGGTGCAAATCGGCAAGTACGAGATGGACCAGGTCATTCTGGATTTAGGGTGGGATGCGAATGTGTTGCCATAGTGGATGGGAGAATCTCATGGGAGCATGATAGTTCCTGCACCTCAGATTTACACAAGGAAATCAAATGATGGCATAACTAATTGCATGAAGTCACAAAACTCAATTGTAACATGACGATTAGATCAATACGACACATGAAAACCGAGGTACAGAAATAGCCAGTGGACAACAGTGCAACAAAGGAGGATGATTTGGTCAACCTTTGCAGAACATCAAGCATAAACTAGAAGCAACAAGCAGTGACAAAAGAAGCACTGGACATGGAAATCACACCAGGGTGGTGTGCATAGAGGAAGATTAGGTGGAATGAGCACGAAGGTAGAAGGCTGTTCCGGGTACGGATTGGAGGAAGTGCGTGGCAAACAAAGCCAGGCCAGCCATGACAGAGTAGGGTAGGCACCCATCTGGTGGGCCCTAGTATTGCAACAATAATGCTGCAACTCCTGGGACTCCTTTCTTTAATTTTATCAACCCAGTAGTTCGTAACAAACTTGGAAGCGACGGTGCTATATGCACAAGTACTAGCTCTTGTCGCAGCTGTCACTTGGTCAGCTGACACAAGTCCGCTAGGAGCTTAAGCGAACTTCTATGAGCTCTTAGAAAAATCTTTTTAACTGATCGATGAAAGCTAACTCAAAGGAGGCTAATCTACTTGCAGAAAGAAGTGAAAACAAGAAATGAAATGCAAACCCTAGAAAACCTTAGTTTTACTGACTAACTCTACTGGTGCAAGAAAAATGATGAAAGCTACAGAAAGGAATTCCATTGACTCTTAGAAAGGTAAAATGCATGTGACTAAGCTACTTCTGAAGTGAAATCTAAAAAGAAACATCTTTTTGTATTTTTGAGTAAGTTGGCAGAATTATTATGCACGTGCTTTAACTGTTTTTGATTGTGCAAAGGTGGATTGGCGAAAGGAATGCTTGCAGGATGTTGGGAAGGTTAGAAGAGGGCCTAAGGGGTCCCTAGCACCCTTCCAGAGAGTTTTACAGTGATCAGATCTCAAGAAACCGCTTTCGTGAGCTTCTACAGGAAGTCTGCAGGGGTTCTACAGGATGTTCTGAAATTTCTACAGGATGTTCTGTAATTTCTATAGGATGTTCTTAAAAGAGGATTTTGGAGGGTTGATGGAGGAAAAACAGTGGGAAAGTGGAAGTGGAGGTTGGATAAGGATGTTAAGGGGTCTAGGACTCGGTGAATGAGGCTAAGGAGTGATTGGATTCGTTCGAGGATGGAGGGAAAAATGATGCACAAGAATGTAGAAATTAGGGCAAAGGGAGAAAACGTAGCAAATGAGAGGCAAGAATCTAAGTTAGAAGATGGAGAAGGTTGCATTGATGGAGGTAGGGTATGCAAGGATGGGTTACAAGTGATATGCACACAATCTCTCAAAATGAATCAAAGAAAGACTAAAAAAAATAAGAGATCTAGCTATTTTGACCTACTTTGACCTACAAACCAAAAATATGATGAACAAAATTTTATTGGTAGAAAATCATACAAGATAACTATGGAAACTGAGCAAGAAATGATTCTAAACATGCTAGTACAACTGGTATCAACTTTCCTAACTAAAAATCTAACACTAGCAATTGCATGAAGAGGCAAAAACAATGTTTTTGGTGGTAGCAAGGACACCTTGGTCCCAGCTCATGGTCCCACTGAGGGAGAGGTGAGATCAGAGGTGCTTGATAGCTTTTTTCTGAAGATCTTTTATATTATTAACCTATCAAATCAATCTGAACATGAAAAGCCTTTAACCATCAAAATCAACCTAAGTAACAAAACAAGATTTTAATTTAAATAGCATATTTTATTCCAAGAATGTAGCAAAGACACATAAAAGTAAACAAAGGAGGTACTGGGCACTTGGGTTGGGCGCAACCCCAAGAGCTACAGCCTCCTAAGAAAGATTAGAGCTGGTGTAAAGCTGGATTCATCTTTATTAATCAAAAGAATAGTTACAGCCCAAAAACTGTCCACAAGGAAAATCTCAAAAATGTGTTGAAAGCTAACCTACTGCCTAAGAAATGACTAAAAAATGACTAAAATTGAACTGCCAACTAGCTAACTTCTGCCAACCCAAATGAGGCCCTAAGTCCTCTTATTTATACAAATTGAGGACCCCAACAGTCCTCCTAAACTTTAGGGACTCGACTGCCAAAACTTGTAGTTAACAACAACTTTACTAGCCCTTGCTTGACTGCTCTTGTGATAATTGATTTGGTGGCCCTTGAACTTCGAGCTGATGGTGGATAATTTGAGGTAAGGGCCCATAAATGAAGGGGACACCTTTCTACAAATCCTCTCCCTTGTTCTTCCATGAATTTGGTTGCCAAGTGCTCATTAAA
Source organism: Pinus taeda (assembly GCA_000404065.3). Classification (NCBI taxonomy): domain Eukaryota; kingdom Viridiplantae; phylum Streptophyta; class Pinopsida; order Pinales; family Pinaceae; genus Pinus; species Pinus taeda. The sequence continues at coordinate 236,177 of APFE031617570.1, read as the reverse complement.
ACTTTTGATTTTGTCTCAAAATCGACCAAAAAATTGCACAAAGCACCCATTAGGCTTGAAGGCATAATGACTAACCCAATTCACTCTATTAGCATAAATATAATAAAAAACATGCAATAAACTAATGAGAATGGTGGATTAAGTCGAATTAGGAGGTTGAATGAGCCCATATAATAACTCATTTTTGGGGCTCATCATCACCCCGCTACTGAAAGTGTTGCTCATCCTCTGAGCAACTAATTTATCTCTTCATCTTTGATTGCTTTGACTACCTCTCTCACATCCTAGGCTTCTGAGGTGATGTCCTATTCTCAGTCATGAAACCATGCTTTTCTCTCTACTTCTTCCCACTGCTTGTGCTTCCTTCTCTTGTAGCAATTTTGTTCGCGCCTCAACCTCAACCTACAGCTTGTCTTCTCTCTGTTGTTCATCAGATGTTTCCTTGTCTGTTGGAGGCCCTTCTTGCTGCTATTGTTCTACCAAAATGGAGGGCCTATCTTCATTATGACTTCCTTGTAGCTATAACTATTGTTTCAGCAGCTCATTCTCCTCCTGTAGTTTGGTCCTTTTACTGCTTTCCACATGTCTTACCATGGCCAATTCCTTTCTTGATTCCTTGAGTTGTTCTTCCAGGTGACCTATGTCTGCCACACCCTTAGACTTGGCGATCTTCAACCAAGTGTGGGTCCTCACTCTCTCTTCTTCTGGTGCAAAGAAAAGTGGAACTGTGAATTTTTGGGGAATTATCTTTTCGACCTCTAACAGGTTATAGTAGGAGCCCAAGCTAGGTTGGGGCTTGGTTCCAAAATGTTCTTAGTCTTTTCTTCCCCCTGTGAAGATTTAGCTGCCTTTTCTTCCAATTCCTCGGTCTCCTTTAGCTTAGCCAACGTTTCCTATAGAACTGTCTCAACTTCCTGTAGAGAGGTCTTTGTGTCCATCATTTTAATCCTTTCTCTCCAGGTGGACGTTTTCGGGCTTCCTCGTTCATAGGTGATGGATGCCTTTGAAGGAGACTTTTCCTTTTGTTTAGTTGTGGTGTCCTCAATCGTAATTGGCTCCTTTGACTGTGGCTGGGGTCTGCCAGCTATTATCCGCATGCTCCTTCTTGCCTTAAAGTACATGGAAGGCTCCCTTTTTCACTTCCCTTTTTGTTTTGGAGATGTGCTTAAGGCAGCCAACATAGCTTCTGCCTCCTTGGCCAAAATCTCAGGTGATTTCTCCTTTTGCTGCTCTGTTTTCATGCTTCCTGTAGAAAGCCCAATGTCAACTGTTTCGGTCTGTTTGGTTGGATGTGTCTTTCCTTTTAATTTCTGTGTGGTTGCCTTGGTTGTGACAACTTTCATTTGGGCTTTCTTGGCCTTTTTCTTCCCAACCTTTTTCCTTTTTTGCCCTCTCTGTTTTTGGTGTTGTCTCCTTTTCTCTCTCATGCTCAGTGGTCATGTCCAATTCCTCTTTTTCCTTCTATTCTTCCTTTGCTTTTCCCTCTGCTTGAATGTCTTGTGCTCCCTCATCAATGTTCTTCTCAATTTCTTCAGTTGGCATGGTGTTGAATATGTGTTTTAACCAAAAAAGAAAATGCTCAAGTGGGAAAAAAATAGAGTCAATCATCGAAATAGAGGATAGTTGAATTTGGTTTTTTTTTTTAACCCAAGAAGGAATTTTTCATGTGCTCTTTACAACATTAAATGGTGGTAATTCCCTTTTGTTAAAACTACTGTCGCCTAGAATTGGTCTGTCTGTTTATGAAACAAATTTTTTACAGAGCAGAGCATAAGGACATTGGTTTTTTCAACACATTGATAGATATGTAAATTTGAGCTTTTCCACACACACAGGTTGGTCTTTACTGTTACATGTCTTTTCTTGCAAGGGAAAATTTTCTATTTTTAAAAAAACTGATGAGGAGATTTCAGATGCAGAAGAAAAAATTGGGTAAGCTCAATGAATCATGCAATCAGACTTCCATTGTTCTCAATGCACAAGCAAAATTTTTACTCTCATTTTTCAATTTAATGCTGTGTTCAATTCACCATTTTGCACCAACAAATCATGCACAAGGAATCTTCCCCTATCCTACCTCGTTTTGAGCTGGAAATTCACTTAAAATCGCTGGTTTTCTTTCTGCACGACTGTTTTTTGCATTTCCTGTAGAAGCCTTCTTGTAGAATGAAACTGTGCTTCCTGTAGAGCCCGATAAACAGGAGGGTTTTGAAAAATGGCCGAGAAATCTTGTTTTGCTACTATGGAGGTGGTATGGAACTTGTTGCAGCTGCAGGGACGATGATAGAATGGAAACAACAATGGTGAGAGTTCGATTGGCTATTTATGGAGATTTCCGTTGATGGAAGGTGAGCTGGCCAACTGCATGTTGGCCCCATGCAGACAGTTGGTCCCCACTGCAGTGTTATTATGAACTATTTGTTCTCTTCTTGTAATCACGTCCATCAATCACACTAAAATTTAAACGGTAACAACTACATGTTTTTAGATTTCTTCCTGAGATAGCTGAGCACACGTGTCGATTGCACCCACCGAGTGCTGTCTGAACTAGATGAGGGTGGCCAGTTAGCTGGCCACTGATTTTTTTAATCACAACCATTTCATTGTTCATGCAATTCTCAAATTACATTCATGCAACAGAGGAATGAGTTTAGTCACGTACCTAGAAGTCGAATGTGGTTGCTGTGAGGTGTTGTCGCCTTTCCTTCAGCTACATGCATTTGTTTCTATGGTTGCATGATGGCTTGGTTGCTGTTCATGGCTATTTTTCTTTTTTAGGTATCCTCTGGCTGGATCTAAGCTGCAGAAGTCAGTTTCATCCTTCAGATTTGCACCTTCATGCTGCTGATGCTGGACTTTTGTAGGACAACAAATTGTTTTCGCCATAGCTCCCAAACGATAGATCGGATTGTCCTGAAACTTTTTGAGCATGCTTCTATCATTGTTATGTACATCCCATAGAAAACTTGTGGTCAATGGATGCACGGATATTGAGAAAAACTGAAAATGGCTGAATATTACAAAGGTCAATTTCTTGGAAACCGTGCATCGGAATCAGCTAAAATTGTTTGGGTAGGTGACTATCACCCATATGCATCTCCCCATGAAATAGATTTTGAAATAGATGCACAGATATGGATAAAATGCAAAAATGGCTGAAGGTGATAGAGGCTGATTTCTTGGAAACCGTGCACAGAATTCGCTGAAATTGGTTGGGCATGTTGCCATAATCCCTATACAACTCCCCATGTAACAGTTTTGCAAATGGATGGGCGATTTTCAATTTAGGGAAAAAACAAATTTCAGCACCATGTGTTTTTGCTTCAAAGTATTCTGCAGTTTTTTGCATGGTAAGAAAAATGAGCTTGGGCTATAATGCAGACTTGGAATTGATGGGAGAGAGGTTTGAGGATTGTAGGAGGACTTATGAACCCTTTAGGAAGCTATCATGTTCGCCAAACTGCCTTTTTGAAATCCATTTCTAGCTTCCTTTAATTTCTACAGGAACTTCCTATAGAACACATAGTTTTTAGAAAAGAAGCACAATGAGATGGAAAAAAATAATGGAGAAGGCTGAGGGATGGAAACATGGATGTGTGCAGGCCTAACAAACAGATTCCAACCTTCATATGCCCCTTCAAAATTGAGTTTAACTCGCCTAAAGGTTCTATGGGCTGTTTCCTGTAGAAATACAAAACTTCCTGTAGAAAGCTCATAACTTCTGGTAGAAAGCCCAGAACTTCCTGTAGAAGGTGGAATCTCGACCTGAATGTGATCAAGTCCTAGGAAAGGCAAGTGGCCATGGAGGGAGTGTCTATAGGGATGTCTTGTAGCCTGGTATGGACCCCTATCCTTGTTTTGCGCGACCTTCCTTACTTGCAATGTATTCCCTCCAACCTGCAATTATTTTACAGAGATTAGGCTTGTTTTTTCTTTTTTTTCTTGTTTTTTGAAAACAACTAGGGTGCCTCATGGAGGTTTTCACCCTAATTTCTTGCCCTAGGCACCTCCAAGGGAGGTTTTCACCCAGGGATATTATTCTCCTTTTCTTTTCTCTTCTTTCCAACCCATTCACTGCCTCATGGAGGTTTTCAATCAATGAGCCAATCTGAGGCGCCTCCGAGGAGGTTTTCACCTTAGATTTTTATTTTTCTCTTATTTTCATTTATTTTCTTTCTTTTTCTACCCTACCCTACTTGAAAAACAAAATCATTTTCAAGTATAAGAATACTTCCAATGGAGCCATGTGCACATCTAGATTAGAAACAAAATGATTTGGAGGCTTGAAATGCATGCTTTGACACCTATCTGGATTTCAGAGACCAAATGATTTGACTTTGAAGGGATCAAGCATAGCTGAGGAAGAGAATACTGCTGCAACTTAGTGACCGTCTGAAACCATATCTTAATATAGCTCTGATATCCTTGGTCCTTTTGCTGATCTGGATCATTCTTCATGTTCTATTATGACCTTCTCATTTTCCTATTTTTGCTGAGTTTTCTCTTGAATACATAGAGGATTTGATGGTAACCATGAGGGAGAACTCTCGATCTTTGATTTTGATGTCTTCTCTTCATCAAGTGTAGCCCATGGTTCTTTGATCTCCTCTTTTTAATCTTCTTTTACTGGATGTGGTCCTTCAATGCTATCAATATAATCTCTTTCTTGCAATACTCTTCTTGAGCTATGGTGAATATCATTGAGCTCAAGAGGAGTTTTTTGGACATGTTGCGTCCTAGCATTGCAATTGGGTTGAGCTATTCCAATGTGCCTGTTTGGAAATGGTGGTATGGGTAGTTGAGTGGGGGTGTATATTTAAGATGGATGTGGATGGGGTTGTAGTTGGCCAGGTGGTGGAGGCAAATGAGTGGGAGGAGATTTGTATTGGGGCCTCCACCCCTGATGAGGTGCATTCCACTGGGGCTGTGGCTGAGCATAAGAGTGAAACAAATGAGCAACTGGAGGAGCATGGTATTGAGGAGGATGCGACCAAGGAGGGGGTGTGGACCAGGAAGGATGAGCAGGGGGACCCTAAGAAGTCATGGAAGTGGCTTGATAGGGGTTATAATAGGTCTGGGATGTGTCTTACATTCCCTCCTAGTAAGTTCTGGGTCCATGTGACCTCCTTTGGTTCATGGAATAGAGTGGTTCAATGACTCCTCTGGCCCTTTGATATGCAGTTTTAAGTCCAGGCAAGGAAGGGCACTGATTCCTAGGATGGTCCTCTTCATAGATAAAAACACACTTCTATGGAGTGCAATGGACATTCATTCCTAGGATGCTTTCTAGTGCACCTGGGACAAAAGATGGCCAAAGCCCTCTTGGTTTCCTCTTGCTTCCTTTGGATCTGTAATGTATCTAGTTGCATGGCAGGAAAATTCCTCATATTGCTCTTGAAATCTTCCATCTCATTTGCAAATTCATTTTTGGATAAGGTACTACTCCCAACATTTCTGCTTGTAGCCATTGGCTTCAAAGGAATGTTTTCTTCTTCTTCTTCCCTTGAGGTTCTTCAAATATGTCTTACTGTCCACCTAAGGGTTCTTTAATCACAACCATCGAAGAAGAGAGAAGGTTGGCTATGTGAAGTAGTGGGGGCGTTATGCAATCATTTTTCTGAATTATCTCTACTCCTACAAGGCATGAAATGAAATCTTTTTGGTTGAATTTTCTTTTTTTTCTACTTGTACCTACAAAACTAAAATAGATTGAACTGCAACTAACTATTTTGCTGAAATGAAAATGTGGAATTGAAATGAAAATAGGAAAGGACTAATCTATGTTGCTGAAATGAAATTGCAGGAATGAAATGCTAAGCTACGCTTGCAGAATGGAAATTGCGGAATTTAAATACTAATCTATGTTACAGAATTGAAATTGCGGCATTGAAATGCTAATCTATGAAAGCAGGAAATATCTAATCTATGCTTGCTGAAATGAAATGAAAGCAGGAAATGTCTAATCTACTTTTGCAGAAATGAAATTGCAGAATGGAAATGAAATAAACTACTTAGCAGAAGGTTGTAGTGGAAAATAGAAGAAAAATAACAATCACCAATACTCTAACGCTTCCCTGGTAATGGCGCCAAAAATATGGTGGGCCCCAGTATTGCAGCAATAATGCTACAACTCCTGGGACTCCCTTGTTTAATTTTATCAACCCAGTAATTCGTAACAAACTTGGAAGCGACGGTGCTGTATGCACAAGTACTAGCTCTTGCCGCAGCTGTCACTTGGTCAGCTGGCACAAGTCCACTAGGAGCTTAAACCAAATTCTATGAGATCCTAGAAGAAGCTTTTTAAATGATGGATGAAAGCTAACTCAAAGGAGGCTAATCTACTTGCAGAAAAAAGCGAAAAGCAGAAAGGAAATGCAAACCCTAGCAAAACCTAGTTTTACCAACTAACCCTACTGGTGCAAGAAAAATGATGAAAGCTACAAAAAGGAATGCCATTGACTCTTAGAAGGGTAAAATGCATGTGACTAAGCTAATTTTGAAGTGAAATCTGAAAAGAAACATCTTTTTGTATTTTTGAGTAAGTTGGCAGAATTATTGTGCATGTGCTTTAACTGTTTTTGACTATGCAGAGGTGGATTGGCAAAAGGAAATGCTTGCAGGAGGTTGGGAAGGTTAGAAGAGGGCTTAAGGGGTCCTTAGCAACCTTCCAGAGAGTTTCATAGTGATCGGATCTCAAGAAACTTCTTTCGTGAGCTTCTACAAGATGTCTGCAGGGGTTCTACAGGATGTTCTGAAATTTCTACAAGATGTTCTGTAATTTCTACAACATGTTCCAAAAAGAGGATTTTGGAGGGTTGATGGAGGAAAAACAATGGGAAAGTGGAAATGGAGGTTGGATAAGGATTTTAATGGGTCTAAGACCTGGTGAATGAGGCTAAAGAGTGATTGGATTTGTTCGAGGATGGGGGGAGCAATGATGCACAAGAATGTAGAAATTAGGGCAAAGGGAGAAAACGTAGCAAATGAGAGGAAAGAATCTAAGTTAGAGGATGGAGAAGGTTGCATTGGTGGAGGAAGGGTAGGCAATGATGGATTACATGTGATCTGCACACAATCTCTCAAAATAAATCAAAGAAAGACTAAAAAAAATAAGAGATCTAGCTATTTTGACCTACTTTCACCTACAAACCAAAAATATGATGAACATAAGTTTATTTGCAGAAAATCATGCAAGATAACTATGGAAACTAAGCAATAAAAGATTCTAAACATGCTAGTACAATTGGTATCAACTTTCCTAACTAAAAATCTAACACTAGCAATTGCATGAAAAGGCAAAAACAATGTTTTTAGTGGCAGCAAGGACACCTTGGTCCCAACTCATGGTCCCATTGAGGGAGAGGTGAGATCAGAGGTGTTTGATAGCCTTTTTCTGAAGATCTTCTCTATTATTAACCTATCAAATCAATCTGAACATGAAAATCCTTTAGCCATCAAAAGCAACCTAAGTAACAAAACAAGATTTTAATTTAAATAGCAGATTTTATTCCAAGAATGCAACAAAGACACATAAAAGTAAACAAAGGAGGTACTGGGCACTTGGGTTGGGCCCAACCCCAAGAGTTACAACCTCCTAAGAAATATTAGAGTTGGTGCAAAGCAGGATTCATCTTTATTAATCAAAAGAATAGTTACATCCCAAAAAATGTCCACAAGGAAAAGCTCGAAAATGTGCTGAAATGCAGAGCTAACCTACTGCCTAAAAGATGACTAAAAAAATGACTAAAATTGAACTACCAACTAGCTAAATTTTTCCAACCAAAATGAGGCCCTAAGCCCTCTTATTTATACAAATTGAGGACCCCAATAGTCCTCCTAAATTTTAGGGGCTCGGCTGCCAAAACTTGCAGTTAACAAGAACTTTACTAGCCCTTGCTCGGCTGCCCTTGTGATAATCGATTTGGTGGTCCTTTAACTCCGAGATGATGGTGGAGAATTCAAGGTAAGGGCCCATAAATGAAGGGGACACCTTTCTACAAATCGTCTCCCTTGTTCTTCCACGAATTTGGCTTCCAAGTGCTCATTGAAACCTTTGATTTTGTCTCAAAATTGACCAAAAAACTACACAAAGCACTCATTAGACTTGTTGGCATAATGACTAATCCAATTCACTCTATTCACATAAATATAATAAAAAACATGCAATAAACTAATGAGAATGGTGGATTAAGTCGAATTAGGAGGTTGAATGAGCCCATATAATTACTCATTTTTGGGGCTCATCACCATCTACACCAGAGGGCGTAGTTGTATGTTGCGCAACCATCAACCCAACTGAATCTGCACGTAACAGGGGTTCGCTGGGCCGATAAGACCATAAACAAAGCAAGGTGTGCCAAGGGAACTCTATCCATGGTCGGATGAGAAGCAAAGAGAATTTCCCTGACCACTGCCCTTGCAGTTCGACATGAATGAGAAGACTTGGACAAAGGGATCTGACGGTTGTAGGAAGCCTTTTGGTGTAGTAGCTTGAGACTTCGCGAACTGGAGGAAGTGGGGGCAAGGCTAAGGATGAAAATCATGAGGCTGGATGAAGAAATTGACAAAATAAAAATAGGAGGCACAAAATTGGGCCACGCGAGCATGCGAAGGAAGGGATTGGAACTGTCTGGCCCTCCTACAATCTTAGCACAAGCCGTGACCCTACTATCATGGTTGCGACTGCACCCTACTGAACAAGGGAGCACAAACCACAATGCGCTATCCAATTTGAAGGTACATGAAGGGTGCCTGCAGCCCGGGCTAGCAGGGAAAAGGAAGGTTTGCACGAGGGGTGCGACCACCTAACTATCTATAGGAGGCTTAGTCTCAACGCTCCACACAGTTGAAAGAGGGTGCAGGACTATAAAACAATCTGCAGGAAGGTTGCGCGATTCAACTATAGCATGTAGGGCCAGTAAAAAGCATAGAATGCAGCCACATACCAAGGGCTGCACTGTCGTGTAGGAGGGATGGAAGGTGACCATTGAAGTTATTTTTTATGATAAGATGTCCCATTTAAGACACCAAGGAGCTGGCGATGGGAAATTAAGACATAGGGGTAGCTTCCAAAATCACATTAATGAGCCATTACTAGGGAAAAAGGCCAAATTAAATTCGAAATAGTATATAAAAAAAAAGCGAAGTGTCACAAAACAAAGCTTGGTCATTCGAAGATTAGGACACTCTAGGTTCAAAATGATAGGAGCAAGATGAATGAAAAACTGTTGAAAGAAAGCACATGGTTTCAGGAATTGCCAAAGGAACTATGAGAGACATTACTCAGGTCAATAACCACCACCAAGAACGTTACATAGAATCCTATGCCATAGGCAGTTGAAATCCCTAAATCACCCAGGATGTCGCAGACCAAGAAGGATCCCCAAGTACCAGGACCAATAAGGATGTCATCATGGAATCTGTGATTTAGTAAGCTATCAATGGAAGAAAAGGGCAAAGCTGTTACTATTGAAAGCGGTGATGAGGAAGAGGAACCCCCAACATATGTCAAAGAAATAGAACCAAACGAATAGATAGAAGAAGATATCCAACCAGTGAGACGCCCCAAATATGTTCCTCCAAGAAAAGGGAAGGCTAAGGTCCCTACATATATGGATGTCATTGACAACATACTCATCACCCCGTCTCTCCCTAAAGGGGTTATGATCGAAGGAATGGCAACCGGTCGCATCTTGACTATGAAATTTGAAGATTTGGACCTTGTAGATACCAATAAGTTTCCCCATTTGACCACTAGGGAATTGATGGAGCAGAGCGTGGAAGGCACTGTTACGACACTTCAGCCGAAGGAGTGGCTACGAAAGGTGGAGGAATCCGGGTTACTCTGTCTCCTGTCCATTCCACATTTTTAGCAGCCCCCCATTACAATATTGGTCATGTGACCAAGGGTGATCTAGGTGACATATTGGATATAGTTCATGAAGTCACCCAGGAAGCAATCGACGAGGCCATGTTGGAGCAACAAATTGTGTTAGGGGTCCTCCGCACGTAGCTGCAAGAACTTGGGCTATGGGCCTCGCAGCCGGGTACCATTGCTACTCGTGGAGTTACGGGTATGTCAGCGACTGAGCAGCTGCTACAGGAAAAAATGGCTAGTACTATCGTGCTTCTTAAAGGGGCATTGACAACAGAAAATGCGGCAGACAGAGCTGTGGTGGGCCGGCTTACAAGGTTTGGATTAAATTTGGCTGCCCTCCTACGTGAAAGCTTGTACCAGCTCCAGGACAATGCAACGATGGAGCATTGCACCAGGGAAGGATGTGTGGTACATGTACTCAATGAGCAGAGAATTAATATAGAACAGTTGAACCTCCAACGAGATGAAGCGGTCGCACAAAATCGACAGTTGGAGCAAATTTTAGGGGAGGCATATTCGTGTGCCCCTGAGCTGGAGATTGCAACTGAGTTTCCTATTGGCATATGAATCCACAAGTTGGCCAGTGGGTTCTGTGAAGAAAAGGAGGAGGTCTTGAGGATTCAGTTGGCCATCAGCTTATAGATCATAGAGTTGAAACTAAAATCATAGCCCTCTACACCACTAGAGGTCACAGAGCAGTGGAAAGGCATCATTCAATCTGAGCAGGAAACAATAGCACGTGCTATGCAAGATTGCTTAGACTTGTTGGATCAATCACTTATTATGCTCACGTCACTACTGGAGGATCCCAAGGCAAGGGAGATACAATAAGCCTATGATAATGTCACGGGGACCACATAGACAGTTGCTATTACGCAGCGCTTGGCCAAAATGAGGGAGGCCTAGGCTCTTAAGTTACAGGCTGACGTCGCTCAGAAGAAGGAAGCCATGATTAAAGAACGTATCTAGCGGGCTGGGTGAGGCATTTGCAGTTTCCACCAAATTTGAGCGAAATATGGCACACACACAGGAAGTATATGAACCTGGAGAAGAAACTGATACTGATACTGATGCATCGATGGCTCGTGTAGAACAAGTACAACAGATGGTGGAAGATTTTATTGCAAGTGTAAGTGAAGTGTAGAAGTTGCTACATGACCTTCATGCCAAGATTGCTACACCAGTCGAGTGACTCAAGATGAGTCACATTGATTATGTTGGGGGCCTGTTGGGTAGTGGAGGCCTTGCGTAATGGTTTTGGGGCTCAAAGCCCACAATTTTTGGTAAAAGTAGGTAAAGACTCCACGAAGTGCGTAGAGCATGAATTATAATGAGTCAAGTCAAAGGGTTGTCTGCCCAAGAATAATGTAAAATAATAGGAAGTGAGTCAGCCTGCCCATGGTTTGTGGACCATGGGAATGTATAAATAGAGCAAGGCTCTATGGATAGAAGTAAGTTTTTTTTGGCTAGATCTGATGTGTTATGGGTTGGTGAAAGTAATCGATGTTCTGTGTCTGTAAGTTTGAGTCAAGGGTGTTAGTGAGTAGATAGAGGCTCCGCAGCTATGTGCACGAAGGCCTGATAGAGTCCACAACTGTGTACGCGGACCCCTGCTGCTGTGTGCATAGGGTAGAAAGAATATTGTACTAAAACGGAGATATTAATAAAGGTAAGTTGATTCTGAAATATCACAAATCTATTATATTTTGGTTCGTGCATCTGTTATATGAGTTTATGTCTTTAAAAGAATTATGATTGCGTGCACTTGGTTTTATTGTTAAATGTTTTCTTAAAGACTGTAACAAGAAGGTCAGATCTATAGAAATTTCATTAATAAGAAAGTGCACCTACGTGGATCTACACGAAAGATTGATAGCAGTATAGAGTGGTGTGAGGCCGTAGGACGGTTTGCGAACCCTCCATAACATATCAAGACATCCCAAGGGTGCAGAAACCTGGTTCCAACACCCTCCCCTACTACCTCAGGTGAGACCTCAGTCTGCACTCTGTGGACTGTTGTTGAAAAGGCCAGTAGCTGCAGGATTTGTTTGGCTAATAACTCTTCCGAAGCTAGGTCAGGGCCCAATAAGACAACACCCCCGAAGACCAGGATAAGACTATCTTCACCTACCCATGGGGGACATTTTCTTACAGGGTTTTACCTTTTGGACTGTGCAATGCACCTGCCACATTCCAAAGAACCATACTCAACATTTTTCAGATTTGATAAATGAGGGACTTGAGGTGTACATGGATGACTTTACACCCTATGGAGATGACTTCAAGCCAACATTACAAATGCTAGAGAAATTTATGAAAAGATGCATTGCTACCAGGCTTTGCTTAAGCCATGAGAAATGACACACGATGATGACTAATGACCTCATCCTAGGTCACTACATGTCAACAACTAGAATTAAAGTAGATCAAACAAAAATTTGGATAATCCTCTTAATACCTACCCCCTGCACACAAACTGGGGTACGTAGTTTTTTGGGATTTTCTGGATATTATAGAAGATTTATAAAGAATTTCTTCCAAATTTCTACACCATTATATGCATTAATGAGAAATATCGATTTCATATGGACTGATAAAATGACTAGTATCAACAGCCCCAATATTACGGGGCTTGAACTGGGATTTGCCATTTCAGATTTCATCCGATGCATTAGATAGAGCCATTGGAGCAGTTCTCAGGCAGGAGGAAGATAAGAAACCTTATACAATATACTACATCAACAAAAATTTAACTCCTGTTGAGTTGAATTACACTGTGACTGAGAAAGAATTTATGGCTGTAATCTATGCTATTAACAAATTAAGACTCTGTATAACACGATATCTTGTGGTTTTGTATATTGATCACTCTACTATTAAATATTTAGCTAATAAACCTATCACAAATGGAAGAGTGACATGATGGTTGATCCTTTTGCAGGAATTCGACATAAAAATCAACAATCGACTAGGAAAGGAAAATATGGTGGCAGACTTCCTCTCACATGTGCCAAAGACAGATGACTCAGCAGTAGTAGAAGACCAGTTCCCTAATGAGAACTTATTTGTTGTAACCATGAAAACACCGTGGTACGTGGATGTTGCAAACTACCTAGCATTGGGAAAATTACCCAAGCACCTGATGCCCAGTGAAAGAAAACTAATAGTACAATGCAGCACTCGGTTCTCCTGGATTGGAGGATACCTCTTTCACACAGGAGCCAATGTGCATATCCAAAGGTGTGTTAGGGAGGACAAAATCTTTGACATCCTAAAAGCTTGCCACAATGGACCTTGGGATGGACATTTTGCAGACCGCAGGACTGGTCACAAAGTCTTACAAATGGGCTATTATTGGCCCACCATTTTTAAGGACGCCAAGAATTTTGTCAGGGCATGCGATAACTGCCAAAAAATGGGTCACCCTGGATAGTTTGATGAGATGCCCCTGTATCCACATTTAGTTATTGAACCTTTTGAATGCTGGGCATTAGATTTTATTGGCCCAATAAATCCATCATCTAATCAAAAGACATATATACTGGTTGCAACAGAATATGTGACTAAATGGGTGGAGGCAGAAGCATTACCAAGGGCAACGGAGGACTCAATAATCCACTTTCTTTTCCAAATTTTCATGCAGTATGGCTTGCCTAGAGAAATAATCATGAATGGAGGGCCACAATTTGTAGGCCATAAGATTTATACTACATTAAAAAATCATCATTTCATGCACAAAATCACATTTGCATACCACCCATAGGAAAATGGCTAGGTAGAAAGTACCAATAAAGTAATCGAGGCTATACCAACAAAGACAATCGCATCCCATAAACGTGACTGGGCTACCCAATTGCTAGAAACCCTGTGGAAATATCGCACGACATGGAGAAATACCACATGATACTCCCCATATTATCTAGTGTTTGGCAAAGAACATATCTTCCCAGTAAAATTTGAAATTCAGACATTGAGGATAGCTCAAGAAGTAGGCTTGGATCTAAATGAAGCACAGATTAATAGGCTACATCAAATCAATGAATTGGATGAAATCCAGCTATCAGCTCTTTAGCATACTGCACTGATCCAACAAAAAAGAGCTAAATGGCATGATGCCCTCATCAAGAAGAAGATCTTCCATGAAGGTGATTGAGCACTTCTATATGATTCTAGGTTCTAGGATTTCCCAGGCAAACTCTAGACCAAATGGTTAGGCCCCTATGAGATACAAGAGGTGCATGATAATGGCACCCTTATATTAGCCACCATTGATGGGTCTAGCTACTATTTTAAAGTGAATGGGCATCGAGTACACCTCTATCACAAACTGCTTACAAGGGAATCCTTTTGCCAACATTTATAGGAAGATTCCACAATACAAATTCTTGCTGAGGAGGGAAACCCTTCCATAGTGCCAGTCCAATGAAGAATTTATTCTTTTGAAACCTATACATAAACTTGCCTTTCTGTTTGATTGGATTTTCTTGGATAATAGATTGTATATTAGTTTTTTTCTCTTGTTGTTCCCTATAGGGAACAACTGATGTTCCCTATGGGGAACAACTGTTGTTCCCTCTAGGGAACAACTGCTGTTCCCTATGGGGAACAACTGTTGTTCCCTCTAGGGAACAAAAATTTTTGTGTGTATTTTCCCTTTTTGTTCCCTATGGGAATAGTTTCTTTTCCCTACGGGAACAACTACTTTTCCCTACAGGGAATAGCAATTTCTGTGTGCATTTTGATTTGCTGTTCCCTATAGGGAACAACAATTTTTGTCTATATTTTGTTTTGTTGTTCCCTACAGGGAACAACAATTTTCGTGTGAATTTTTCTTTTCTGTTCCCTTCAAGGAATAGTTGTTGTTCCCTTTAGGGAACAACTATTTTTCCCTCTAAGGAACAACAATTTTGGCGTGTATTTTTCTTGTTGTTCCCTATAGGGAACAACAATTTTTGTGTGTATTTCTCTTTGTTGTTCCCTACAGGGAACAACTTATGTTCCTTATAAGGAACAAATTTTTTTTCATGTGTTTTCTTTGTTGTTCCATGCGGGGAAAAACTGCTGTTCCTTATAGGGAACAACAATTTTTAAGCATGTATTTCCCTTGTTGTTCCCTACAGGGAACAACTATTGTTCCCTATAGGGAACAACTATTGTTCCCTATAGGGAACAACAATTTTCGTATGTATTCCCTTTGTTGTTCCCTACAGGGAAAAACACCATTTTATCACTTATAGCAATCTCATTTTGAGAGAAGGACCTTATTGTTTAGGATGTCAGTTTCATAGCCCCATCATTTGGTATCCTCTTAAAGGTTATCAAGTTATATACGAATTGCCTAAAGGGAAGGAAGGGCCCGCCTTTGAGCTCTTGGCCCAGAATCATGGTTGTAGACCACTTTTCGACATTCTTCTCTAGCCTACTCTTTAACTGCTCTGCATATGAATTACTTGATTTTCATGAGGCCATGAAACAGGGTAAGCAGGGGAGTATGTTGAGTTACAAAATGGGTATGTATTTATTGTTAATTTCATCATCTTTTTCCTTGATTCTTATCTTTTCCATATCTTAATGTGCTAATATATTGAGGAAATATGGTAAGAAATGAAGGAATTATTTGCAGTTAGGATTTAGCTAACTTTTACCCTTCTTATGTAGGAAAGGGACAAAAGGAATAATTGTTGTTCCCTAATGTTTGAACAACAAAATCCAACAAGCAAAGGAAGGAACGAGTCGGTTGCAGACAATGCTAAGAGTGAATCAGAGGGATCAACATGAAATAGGAAAGATGTCTAAATTTAGAAATTAGTTGTGAATCCGTCAGGATCGGAAGATCTTAAGGGATCACATTTATCTTTTACCCTTTTTGATTATAAAAGAGGACGATTGTAAGAAGAAAGGGGAACAAATCTCTATTATTTTTCGAATTGTAATTGTAATTACAAATTCTCGTTGTTGAGAGAACATGACTATATTGTAATGATTTTTAAGTTTGATTATTAATATATAATTGAAGTTGTTGTTCCCTCACATTATCTGAAGTAGCTTAGCAGTGCTCACTGGAGGCTAAGGGCCCAACCTCTAGTGGATTTAACTGCTTTCTTTGTGCCATACATTTCTGATTCTCGCAAGTTTGATTGGTTTGATAGTTTTCCTTCTTTCTGTGATTTTCTCTCTTTTGCTATTTATTGTTTTCCTGTATTGACAGAATATCTCTGCTTTATATGATTTACAACACTGTCGTTTGATTTAGTTTACCTTCATTGTAGATTAAGTTACTTAGATAAGTATTCAGATTTATTTTTCAACTGTAAAGAGTTGGATTATCACTATTGGACTCTCAGATTGATATCATTGCTATTTGGATTGTTTACTGGAGATTGAGTTTGATTTAGATTAAATTAGTTAGGAAGAGATGCGTTATTGCTACTGTACTCTCAGCTGATGCTGTTGTTACTTGAATTATTGTAAGACTTGCTTCTTATAGAGGAGTGAGTTTTGATATTTCCTTTAATAATTGCAATTGGAGTTTATTAGATGCATCCATTTACTCTTGTATTAAAAGATCTATACTACAATTTAGAAAACATTACTCTCTGAATTAATAGCAGCCACATACTGTGTACACTCTTGAAATAAGAGGACTTGCTTGGGTTGATGATTAACATGGGATAATTAGGAGTTTTAAAGGCACCTTTTATCAACCAATAGTTGGTTCGCTAGCTTTCCTATCTATGATTTATATCATATATATCCTTTGGCTCTAAGCCATTTACACTAATTATAAATATTTTTTGTTTAGGCCTCTCGACTGAACAAACTTAGAAACTGAATTACAAACTTGGCCAATGGTTATAACAACATGAGCTTTGTTGGGCCATGATCTATCTTTGGAGAAAAATCCCTGGATGCATGCCACCTTCTTCAGTTTATCAGCTGTTAAACTTGGAGTCGAAGATCGAGATCCATCCTCGTGGAAGATAGCTCTCAGAATCTCGGACAGTGGCAGTGTAGGAATCTTCCTGCGCTAGTCAGCTCATACATTATTAACACTACGTTCCATGATTACTTCTAGGAAATCAATATGACCTGCAAGAATATGTAAATAACATGAAATCTACATAAAAAGATTAATAAAGTGTTGTAGAAAATCTTAATATAAACTATGAGCATGTGCAGGAAAAGGGTAACCATCTTGTACTAGTGCAAGGAAGAAAGGTCTTGTATTAGGGTAAAATAGAGGTTGATATTGAGAGAAATGGGGTAGAAAATAGGGAAATTTAGGATACCAACATCCTCCCATAACTAAGTTGTTGTGTGTCCTCACACAACATTTTACCTCTACAAAAAACCTTCAAAAATGAGTGGTCGCTCCTCAGTTATGCACTTCAATGTTTCTTCCTGTCTTTACTATCTTTGGCTTCTTATCCCGGGATTTTCGCAACTACTTAGTTACCTTATTCAGGCAACTATAGCATCTAAAAGCCCAATATCTCCACACCTTTACCTGCTACTTCTGCTTCTTTACTTCAACCCATAATTCCACCTCACTCTATTTCTACCAACTCTGCTCTTTCATGACCCGGTTTAGAGTTTCTAGCTCATGGACTTGTTGCTCCAAGTCCACTATTCTGCTATTAAGGAAGAGAGTGGACGGTGTTGTACTGAGATCTTTGGAAGTAAACTCCTTTTCTTCCATGGACTCAACATCAAGGTCAAGACTATCAAAAGTCTGCCTTAAGACATCACCAAGGGTTTCTATGCTTGGGGTTTTGTTGTCGCCGAGGGTTTGGATACCCTCACCAATCACTATGCCAAGGGTTTTAGTACCCTGTGTGCCTAATTCCTCTGGTCTCTTAAATTTCTCTCGCATTTTCTTAGGGGATTCGACACTCGGTCCTTCCAAATCAATAGGGGTTTTAAATCCCCATTCTTCTACTACCACAAGAATTTCAGTACCCTGTCCTTCAAACACTGCAGGGTTTTTAATGCCCTGATCTTCAAAAATTGTGGGGTCTTCAGTACCATGATCTTCACAGCCCGCAGGGTCTTCAATGCCCTATCCTTCAAAACCTATAGGGTCTTCAATGCTGTGGTCCTTGAAATCATTAAGGGTCTCCACCTCCAGTTCACTAAAATTGTAAGGAGATTCTTCATGTTGTTCTTCTTCGTCCTCCTTTGCTTGGACTTCGCGAGTGTTTGGTGTCGACATTGTTCTCTTGCTCCTTAACATGCTGACAAATATTGACAATAACACATCATCTTCTACATTCTCCTCATCCTCCATAGTGTGTGCTACTATGTCTGTAAGCACCAAGAGATTGTGAACTATGGGGGAGACTTGGGGTGAGTCGTCTATTGCAATTGGGGATCGTGACTAATTTGTTCCTTGGCCAACAAATTTCCTCCTTACCGAGGTCCTAGTTTTCCTTGTCTTTGCTACAGGTGGAGTGTATTCAATAGCCCCTTTCTCTGCTTGCACTGTTGAGCCTTTACTTCTTCACTTGGCAGGAGACAATGTCTTTACCTTTCTCTTTTTGCTTGCACTTGTGCTAGTAAGTTCTTTTGCATCCTTTGCTCAAAATTCCTTCACAAATGCCTCCCATGCTATTCCCTTTTTCTCTAACTTCTTCTTGACCAACATTGTAATGAGTCCATGATGGCAGAGTTTGGTTGCAACCTGGCTTGCACTCATGCTCTGCACTTTTTTTGCCATCTTTTCGACGCTCGTGAGAAAGAAGTGAGGCAAATTAATCAGTTTCTCTGCCTCAAAATGTGACAGTTGTTGAGGGTGGCATATGAATGCCAGGGTATAGTGTCCTTCGTCTATGACAAACTTTTGTAATATAAAAAGTAAATCTTTCCATTTTCTGACTAAGGCGATCTTTGGTAGTACCTTTCTCCAATCGACCTCAATCTTCTTATTGACCACGAACCGTTGCTAATGCTTCTTTGTTAACCACTCCTTCTTAAACAAATTCTCACCTGTAAGCGATAGGCCTATGGCTTGCAAAATGAACTCTTCAGTGATTTTAAATTTTAAGGACCTGACCCTAAATTGGCCTTCCTTGAACATTCTTGAAAATTCTAGCACTACACCCATGTCGAATCCGTCAAATTTTAGGAGAAATGGCAGGAACCCAGTTTCTTGCAAAAGTGCAAGACTGTTCCTGTATTCAGATGTTTGTTCAATCTCCTATAGCAATAGTGGTTCATTCCTCATGGGTGCCATTTCGAACCTCTTCCACTTCACCAATCAGACCATCGGAAAAATTCCAGGGTAACTCCAACATTCACCGAGAATTCTGTACTGGAGGTTCCTTGCCTTCCATATTTGTAGACCTACTTACCCAGTTATGATGGAACAATCCTTCCAATTCGGGGGTAGATCCGTGTCAGCGATCATCGTTATAGGTGAATCGTGATGATTGGATGTAGTGGTAGTATGGGCGGCGGTGATGCAATGGTTTGAATGAACTAATCACAAGTAGGTTAATGATGGTAGTATAGTGCGAAATAATTGCAAAGAGGGTGAGTGTTGGTTATCGGATAGAGTATCCTTCCACAGTCATTATCATAATTCAATCAGACTTATTTTTAGCATTTATTAAAAAATATTAGATTTCATCCTTACACACCTTGCACTTTAAAGATTTATCCCTAGATTAGTAATTAATGAAACTAAGCATCAATTTAAAACATGGAGTGAGTTATCATATCAATATATGTACAAAAATATAGGCCGATAATCTTTGATAAACCATTTCAGGACTGTGTAAATTTCTCCCATAGTCAATTGTATCTCTGCACCAGACCTACTTGCACTCATGCTTGCACTAGAGAATTTTACCAAATAGAAACTCTGATAGGACATATTTATGTAGTTGTACTTTTAAAATTTTTTCCTCATTATACAAGAAAAATTTATTCGCCATCTTTTGGTGCTTCTTGACATGCCTTCTGAATCACTACATCAAATTCTGCAATCAACTTATGAGGGAATAAAGAAGTGGGAAAGGGGTAAAAGTTTCAAAATGGGAAGGAATATTACAGTAGGGATTTTAGAACAATATCATCAAGAGGGATAAATGAAACGGGATGTGGGAAAAAAAATCAAGGGAGAAGAGGGATTCTATGAATCGGTAAGAGTGGTTTCTTAGAAGAAAGAGGAAGGTAATTGATTAGGGAATTTAGAAAAGAAACTAGTGGGGCATTTTGAAATGGGAAATAGAAGAAGATTTTACCTTGAAGTCTGCTTGCACTGGTGCAGGAAAAATAATTGTAGCGGGAAGTAAGCGTTTACTTGAAAAAAATGTCCATGCTAGCTACCCCAAATTTGGGTAAGCGCTCGGTTTCGTGAACCTTCTTCTTCTTGGTGGAAACCAACATATCTAAAATTCAAGTAACATTCCCTTTTTATGAAAAATTTTGATCTTCCTGCCAACATGCTGGTTTTTAGATTAATCCTTCTATAATCATGTCAATCAACTGATTTTCACAATTACAGGAAATTTTTTCTTTTTTATACTTTTTATTTCTGTCATTTTTTCTTTTTATTTTTCTTTGATTTTTTTTTTTTAAAATAAGGAAAAGAAGGAATCATGTCTTCAACAGGTCAGTGTTATCACCTAGCAACTCCTTTTCAAATGGTTGTTGGACTTGCTACATAAAATATCCTTTCGTAAGGGGCTGAGAATATACCTTCAATCTATGCTCGTTTACCAGGAATACTGAGTTCCATCCATAAATACTTTTGATTTCTACCACTCCATTTTCGAACACTTTGACCACCTCATAGGGTCCCATTCAGTGTGTACGGAATTTTCCTTTTAAATGTTTGAATCTTGAATCCTAAAGGAGCATCCAATCACCTGGTTGGAATTGCTTTTTCTGAATGGACTTGTCATGCCACTTCTTGTGTTGTTGTTGAACCAAGATGTTCTATTGAATAGCATGCCTTCAGACTTCATCTAACTCGTTCAGTTTTAGAAGGTGTTGCTACCATGCCTTAGAGAGATCTAGCCTCAATTAGACCGCAATCCTGAAAGTCTTGATATGGAATTCTATTGGCAAAAGGACTTGTTTCCCATACACCAGCTCATATGGTGTGTGTGCTGTGGTATTTCTCCAAGTGGTCCAATAGGCCCACAATGCTTCCGGTAATTTGTCAGCCTAATTCTTTCTATTCATATTTACCGTCTTTGTGAGGATAGACTCAATCACCTTATTTGTGGATTCTACTTGGCCATTTTCTTGTGGGTGATATGGTGTGGATTTTCTGTGCCGATTTTGTACTACTCCATTACACCTTGTACCAGATTAGAAATAAACTGCGATCCATTGTTAGAAACAATTTCTCTAGTTACATCAAATCTAGAAAATAATTTCAATAGCAAAAGAAATAGCTTTAGCTTCTACTCATTTTGTAACAAAATCTGTGCAAACCAAGATATGCTTTTTATTTGATGATGAAATATTTATTGGTCCTATGAAATTAATAGCCCATTTTTGAAAAGGCTCAATCATAACTTGAGGACATGAAGGCATCTCATTAGTTTGGTTAGGCTGGCCAATTCGCTGACAACTATCACACCGCTTGATGTATTATTTGGCATCCTTAAACAAGGAATGCCAAAAATATCCAGCTTGTAACACTTTGTATGCAGTTCACTTATTGGCGAAGTGACCACCACATGGTTCATCATGAGTAGATTTTAAGATATCAAACAACTCTTCCTCTATTACACATCTACGGATAATGAGATCTGCTCTAGTGTAAAAGAGGTCTCCTTGGATAAGGAATATGAAACACTTTTCTGAATGATATTCCACTTTTCACGAGAGGATAAGTGGGGTGGCAATTTTCCAGTGACTAAATAGTTAGCTATATCAGCATACCATGGAGACTTTGTTGACACAAAAAAATATGTTCGTTAGGAAAATCATCATCAATAGGAATTGCTTCACCAAGATTATTTAATCTTGAAAGATAATCTGCTACTACATTCGATTTCCCTGGTCTACCAACAATAGTAATATTAAATTCCTGTAATAATAGAAACCACCTTGTCACTCTACCGCTAGTTAATTGTTTATTCATCAAATATCTTATAGAGAAATAATTAGTATGTACAAAAACTTCATATCCTGTAATGTAATGTCTGAATTTATTAATAGAAAAAATTACAACTAAAAACTCTTTCTTAGTAATAGTATAGTTAAGTTCAGCAGGTGACAAGTTTTTAGTAATGAAATAAATAGCATAAGATTGTTTGTATTCTTCCTATCCTAAATATACACCAATAGAATTATCTGAGGCATCAAAGGAAATATGGAATGGCAGGGACCAGTTTGGTCCTCTCAAAATGGGTGCCTAGACTATTTTTTCCTTCAATGTCTAAAAAGGCTATTGGCAAGCTATAGACCAAGAAAACTCACTATATTTAGCCCAAAGTCAGAAAAGGGGGCTAGCTATCCTTGAGAAATTCTCAATGAATCTCCTATAGTAGCCCGCATGTCCTAGAAAACCTCTCACTTCCCTTTGAGTTTTGGGTATAGGAAGACTCAAAATGACTTCTATCTTTGCAAGGTCAACCTGGATACCTTTGTTGGAAATAAGATGGCTAAGAACTACTCCTGCCTTGCACATTAATTTGCATTTCTTGTCACTCAAGGCAAGATGAGCTTTTTGGCAGTGAAGAAGAACTTTTTCTAGATTCCTGAGGGCTTCCTAAAATGAATCACCAAGCACAGAGAAATCATCCATATAGATTTCCACGCACTCGAGGTCAGCAAAAATAGCCAAGGTTTCCCTTTGAAAGGTAGTCGGGGCATTACATAGCCTAAAGGGAAGCACTCAGAAAGAAAATGTACCCCATGGACATGTAAAAGTGGTTTTGTCTTGATCCTCAGGTGTTATCTATATCTAGTTATATCTGCTAAAGCCATCTAGAAAAGAAAATTATTTTTTACCGACAAGGGTATCGAGTACCTGATCGATGAAAGGAAGGGGGAAGTAATATTTAAGAGTGGATTTATTTAATTCTCTGTAGTCAATGCAAATGTGCCATCTCCCATCTTTCTTTGGGACTAACACTAATCGAGAGACCCACTGGCTATCAAAAATGGGATAGATAATTTCAGCATCTAAGAGTTTTTGCAATTCTTCCTTTACAACATTTCTTAGAGCTTGGTTCATTCACCTCTAGGGTTGTTGGATAGGCCAGGCTCCATCCTGAATATAGATATGGTGTGTACAAGTTTCAGGAGGAATGCCTTTCATATCCTCATAACCCCATGCAAAGGCATCAAGATGGTTTCACAACAAATTCACAAGCTGCTTTCATTGATAAGGGTCCAAGTCTGAACTAATATACAAGGATTTACCTGAACTAATATCAACAAGAGTAGTGTCAGGCTCCAGAGTAAAAAAAGGTGTTGCTAGAGGTGGTGATGATGGAGGAAGAGAGCCATATCCTTCCTGAAAATATAGACTAAAAATATGACTTAATGACTCAAAATTAGGGATGGTGTCTAGATTGTTTAGGAAGTCTTGAATCTCACCCTCATGTGAGGACTCAGCATTCTGATGTGTCAATGAAAAAAGCTAGGTCTCCTCATCACTACTATAGTCTAACCATAAAGTGTCTTAGAGCTCCTGAATAGATCTAGCAGGTGGATATAAGGTGACTTCCATTCTAGAATCTCCATGGGAAATATACATATCACCAGAATGGCATCTAATATAAGCATCAATCGTAGCAAGCCATGGTCGTCTCAAGATCAAGGGATGCCCTCCTATAGGATTCTTTGGCTGAAGGACAATGAAATCTGTGGGATATTCCCAAGAATCGAAGGAAACGATCACATCATCCAATACTCCTTCTGGCTTGATTTTAGATCTATCTGCCAGTTCAAGCACAATGGGAGTAGGATGAATATGGATCAATCCAAGTTGATCCATGGTTTGCTCGGTCATAACATTAATGGCTACCCCTAGGTATATAAGTACATTAGGGACAAGGACATCACCTATCTGAATAGAGACAATAGGGTTTCTGGGGTCGGTATATTTCTCCATGTTCGTACATCCCGTAATTAACTCTGCTACTCTACCAACAAATTGAATAGTTTAGGGTTCCAATATTCTCCTCCCTCACTTCTTGAGACAGATTTTCCTAATGATTTTTTTACAGATGGGGATCTCTTTGATAGCTTGGAGCAAAGGTACCTTTATAAAAAGGTTCCTAAGCTCAGAAGCCAGGCTAGACTCAAGAATGGGGCCTTTCTTCTCCACACCTAACCTCTCTGGATAGGGAGGTCAGTTGGAAGAAGATGACAAGGGCTCAGAATGTATAGGGATAGGTTGAATGGTGTCATATTTCCCAAAATGGTTAGGAGTTTCCTCCTCTCCTTTCTCATTTATAATCACCATGGGCTGCTTCTAATTTTCTGAGGTTAACACTTTCCCTGATCTCAATTGGAGATCACTAACTCCAACTGGTTTAGTATGAAATCTGGATGAAGAAACTGGGGTCATAGAATGGATCATTTGTGTCACTTTATTATTAGGATTGGGTAAAGGTTGAGAAAACAATTGAGAAGGTTGAAATGGTGGAGGTAAAGGTAATGGTGGCATAGGTTGGCTCAGCTAAGGTAATGATGGTTGAGGCATTGAGTAAGGTGAATATGTAGGAGGATATGATTACATTAGTGCATGATAGGAATTATGTGAATGATGTGAATGGTTTGGCCCTCTCCATCCTGCCAAGATTGGGAGGGTTGTCCATATTGATATTTACTCCCATGTTTCCAATGTTGAGAGTGACCAGTGTTAGGATAGGAATATGAGTGTGCATTATAACCAAAAAATGTGGTGTAGGTTCAGGAACCATACCTGCACTTACTTGAGGGCAATTTCTTCATGCTCCCATTGCATGTAATGATTCAGCTTTAGGTTGTCCCCTTTCGAATACAACTTTCAACCTAGGTAGGGAGGGACATTTTTCTGTGGCATGGTTATCTACACAAATTGAACATTTATTAGTCTCTTTAATATCTAGGGGACATTCTTTTAGAGGATTCTTTCTTCTACATCTTGAACATAAAATAAACAATGTTTCTTGCTCTTCTAGAAGTTTTTGCTGAAACTTCAAAGAGTCTATTTTTTTACTAATAGTATTCATTATTTAAATTTTCATATTGTCCATTTTATTTTCTAATCCAATAATCATAGCATCAGTAGATTTGGTTTTCTTGTTTTTATTATGAATTCCTTTATCGGATCTATATTGGTTCCCCAAGAATTTCTCGCACAAGTCACAGATCTGATCAAAAGGTTTTTTAGTAATATCCCATTGTCCTAGCATATTTAGATTATTCCTAGAATCATCAGTAAGTCCATGTAAGAACAAGGTTCTAATAGTACCTATATCAAATTTGTGCTTTGACCTTTGGAGAATATACATGAATCTCTCGAAATAGTCTTCAAGCATTTCATCATCAATTTTCACAATAGTAAAGATTTCATCTTGGATATCTCTATCTTTACAATATTCCTGATATTTTGATAAAAACACTTTCCTCATTTGCTCTCAAAAATTTATAGTGTTTCCTCCTAGTCCCATGAACCAACAGAGTGATGTGTCCTTGAGAGTTGCAAGAAACAACTTTAACTTCTGGGCATCAGATAAGTAATCATAACTTCTACACAAAATATCAAACTCAAATAAGAAAGAGTCTATATCTTTGTGTACCTTACCATAGAAATGAGGAAAAGCTGATGGTGAAATATTTTTCATTTGTGCTTGTATATTAGGATTCACAATAGGGAATCTAAAAGTAGATTGTTCCTCATTTACCTGATTTTCACCACTTCCTTCTGTGTGGTCTTCCATATCTGCCATTTTTGTTCTGTCATATGAACCACTCTTAATGGGATGAGAAGGCTAACTATGGATTCCAATAGTCCCTTTCTTCCCCTTTATGGGTTGTGTCACACTTGAACTACTGCTACCAAAGCCTAGGTGGATTGTTCCTACGTGATGAGTCTGAGTTTGTTTAGACTTTTTGCTTGCAAAAGAAGGCCCAATATAAGTTTTTGTTTCATATTTGTCAGTGTTTCATTGGCCCCTAGTGGGCTTCAAACCCCTACCTCTTTTATGCATTCATTTAAGAAAAAATGAAAAAGAAAATTCAAAAAGTAAAAGCTTGAAGTTTTACAAATAAATTGACACTTATGAACTCCTTCAAACAATAGAAGCACACTGTGGAAAAAATGATAGTAGACTTAAGCCTATTGAAAAAAATGGAAAATTCTTAACAATTCAAATCGCCTCCTCGACAACGGTGACAAAATGTTGGGTGCAGAATTTGCACTTGAGCAAACTCCTCAACACTTAATTATCAACCCAAGGGTATTGTAAACTTAGAGACGAAGCACAGGCAATGCCAAAATTGGTATGAACTTTTCCTATTTCTAATCCTAATTCTTGAAGGGAATGTTTTGTAGAATAAGATAGAAAACAATCAGAAAGGCAATTTACACCAAAGGCAAATCTAGAGCTGGAATGTAAAAGACAATTTGCAAGTAAATCAAGTAAAGAAATTACACATGACATAAAAAATCTTAAATGCTGAATGAAACTCTATGTTAATCTCCAAATGGATGATAAGAAGTTTGACAAGTGGGTCCTTGCAGAGTTCTACCTTTCTTCCGATCTTTCTCCCACACAAACGGCCTATCCTTGCACAGTTGCAATCTTGCTTGCACTAGTGCAGGTATAGTATTTCTATGTAACATTATATTCAATCTTCCTTACTGAAGACTTATGTTTGAGTGAAGGTTCTCTAAGCCTCTAGGCTTGGAGCACTCTGTTCTAGTGTCAAGATATTCCAGTGTCAAGAGACTTGCTCTTGCCCTGAAGCAGGGTTCCCTTTACTCAGTTTCCGGTCTACTTTTGAAAGCTGAAAAGATATGCTGGAAAGGAATTGCAACTGTAATGAAATTTTGAATTAACTTGCCAGGAGAAAGAAAATGCTTCAACTCATTAAAACTCATAAGGGAAATAAACTTCATGAGATAAAAGACTTATAAAAGAATCAATGAATAGCCTAAGTACTTTGCATGTGTCAACCAATTTTGGTACTTCACTCAAAATAATGACATTCTTTGCAAGTATAATTTCGTAGTTAATATAACTACTTCTAGATATTTTTAGAGATGAACTTTTAATACCAAAAATAGTTACTTGATTTATTGATTCATTCACTTGCAAAATAATGGAAAATAAAATGCAGGTGAATGATTTAATGTTTGCTGCAACGGATGACTGAGTGTGGTGCAAGAAACAACACGCACTGGTGAAGGAAAGAGTTTGTCGCATGATCTACTTCAAAAATGAATTAAAACAGAAAGCAAGAATAAAGTAAATGCGTAAAAGATATCTTCTAAAGAAAAGTGAACACAAATACTCAACAATCTATGGATCTGTTCCACACATAGGCTATAGAAGATAATTTAATTTAGAACTCAAAGATTAATGATTAAACTATTTCATCACACTGCTGCTATGAAATAAACACATTGTCTTCCCAAATCACAAAAGCGGGAGGGGTCAATGAGCTGGGTTGGCCAAGCCTTGACCAACCAGCTCATTCCCCTTCTAAGGAACGAAAGTGATCAGCACTTCAAATAACACATCAAATATGAAATTACACGTTGTGTGTGCAAACCATAATGATCCTCTTGTATTTACCTGATTCAGAAAATTACATTAAGAAGCAGTTCAGCCCCAGAACAAGGTGATAATCAGATTACATAAACCAAAATAATAACCAATGGTTCGATAGCTTTCCTATCTACAATTTACATCATATATATCCTTCGGCTCTAAGCCGTCTACACTAATTAAAAATAATTGTCATTTAGGCCTCTCGGCCAAACAAACTTAGAAGCCAAATTACAAACTTGGCCAATGGTTATAACAACACAAGATTCATTGGGCCATGATCTATCTTTGGAGAAAAATCCCTGGATGCACGCTACCTTCTTCAGTTTATCAGTAGTTAAACTCGGAGTTGAAGATCGAGATCCGTCCTCATGGAAGATAACTCTCGGAATCTCGGTTAGTGGTAGTGTAGGAATCTTCTTGCACTAGTCAATTCATACATTATTAACACTACATTCCATGATTACTTCTAGGAAATCAATATGAGTTGCAATAATATGTAAATAACATGAAATCTACATAAAAAGATTAATAGAGTGTCGTAGAAAATCTTAATATAAACTATTAGCATGTGCAGGAAAAGGGTAACCATCTTGTACTAGTGCAGGGAATAAGGGTCTTGTATTAAGGTAAAACAAAGGTTGATATTGATGGAAATGGGGTAGAAAATAGGCAATTTAGGATACCAACAAGGACTCTTGTGTGACAGTGTATATGACTCCATGTGTGAGTGTGAAAAATGTTTACATAGAGAACAACATGTTGGGTTGTGTTATATTCTTTCCACATAGTTAACAGGGGGTTTGAGGGGTACTCGTAACCCCACTTTATGG